>CAUYQG010241833.1:0-10883 GCA_963574415.1 Tarsius wallacei | reverse complement strand
TTGACTCAAAAAAAAAAAAAAATTAAGGCCTTTCAATCGTGTAATATTCCCTTTTAGTCTTCCATTTAATGTTCAGGGGAATTCTTTGAAATAGGAGATAGGTAGAGGCATTATTACTAAATTAAATGAAGGGAAAATGTTTAGCCCAGAGAGTTTTAATGATTTACTCATAGGCACAAAGTAAGGGATAGAACTAGATAGAACTTAGACATGAATCTCCAGACACATAACAAAGTTCCATCTGCCTATTTCCATATTCCACTACCACCCTTTTTGTTATATCACACTACCACCTTCCGTATACTGTAGTGGATGTTCTTTTTCATGCTAAGGGAATTTGGATATAAGGATTTTCCAGACTTGAATGGCAAATTTTACAAATTTTCTGACTTTATAGAACAAATTCAGATAAGTGTATTGAACTAATACTACTATCTTCCCACTCCAAATAAGACGAATAATGGATAGATGGTTTACAAATTTTTTTTTAAAGTGTACTTGAGTAAGAAAGCAAGAAATGAAATGTCCAGATGCCAGAAATGGGGAAGAAACTAACAACTAAAGCCATGGGAAGTTGAAAATCTGGAGGCATGGGCTATCAGGAACTGCCAGATGCCCTAGGAGAGACACTGTAACGCCAGAAGAGGAAGGGGGTCTAGTGCCCTGGCAGCTGACACTGAGCAACTGGTTACTATCCTGAGAAACTCAGATCAGTAGCCTGAGAAGTGGCATGTGGTACACAGTCATCCTGGACTGTAAATTAGGAGGCATTAGCCCTATAAAGAACTGGAATTCCATGATAGGTGCCAGTGCCATATGCTGGTGGGAGCCAAATTCATATTACCTGAGACACAGGGTTCTAATTTTAAAATTGCTTGAGGATAGCTCTTCCCAGAAATGATCATTACAATGTTATGTTTCTACAATTAAAAAAATATGTATACAGGAGTTGCCAAAAAAAGGTACACACATTTTATTCATCTTTTGAGTTTGCTCAAAAGATGGAGTTTATCAAATGAATTTTAGCATCATCATGAGACAGGCAGGACAGTCAAAGAAAATGCTAGAAGCACAGTTGAGCAAATGTCATACTACACATTACTACTGTAATTTAATTCAATTTCGAAAAGTAATACATAGATAACATCTCTTAAAATGTGTTACTTTTAACTACAGAGTTTTGCTGTGTCACCCAGGCTGGGGTGCAGTGGCACAATCATAACCCATTGCTGCCTCAAACCATTCTGGGTCAAGAGATGTTTCCACTTCTGCCTCATGAGTAGCTGGGACTTTGGGCATGTGCCAACACACCCAGCTAATTTCTTTTTTTAAAATGATTTTGTTAGATATGGGGTCTTGCTATGCTACTCAGGCTGGTCTTGAACTCCAGACTTTAAGTCACGCCCCCACCTCAGCCTCCAGAGTAGTTGGGATTACAGGTGTGAACCATAGTGCCTGGCTATCAACAATTCTAAAAGAATCACTAGAATAATAAATGTATGATTTTCCAACCAGTAGAAGAAAAAAATGGGAAAGAAAAAAACCCTCTACAACCTTGATAAATTTTTAAAAAGCAGAAAAGACACAAAAAGATTTTTAAAAAGTAAATAAAAGATATATAATACTATAGCATAAATAAGCCTAAGTTTATGAATTAAAAGTATAAATGACCTAAATTCAGTGGCTAAACATAAAGATTGTTAAAATAGTTAAAATAATAAAAGCTGAATACATCTAAAGCCTAAGGGCACTAAAAGGTTGAAAATAAAAGAATTTTAAAAATATGTTATATGTTTTAGATATATATAAAGTATATATGTATATGTATGACTATATATATATATATATATATATATATATGTCACAAGAAAACACTAACCAAATAAAAGCTAGCTAGTTTTACTCAAAATTGACAGTAGAGATTTTAGGAACAAAAGCATCATTAGTGTTAAAGGTGTCTGTGTAATAACAAAAATATAATTAATGAGAAAGCTATAATAATTTCACATTTAAACGTAAAAAATGAAAAAGCAAAAATTGACAGAATTACATGAAGAAATGGAAATACTCATTATGTTAATAGGAGATTTTAATATGTAAGTTATAGTAATACCTCTAGAAGTTAGGAAAACTGATCATGAAGTGTGTCTTATAAAGCAAGACCAAATGTAAGTCTCAATACATTCCAAAGAAATGATATTATACTGGTCACATTTATGAACAAAGTGTAAATAACTTAAAAGTCACTAGGAAAAAGTGACTTTTAAGTCACTAATCTCAAATATTTGGAAGATTAAAGCCCCATTTATTTTTAAATTTTATTTATTTATTAAATTCTATTTTTAAAAAATTTTTTCTTTTTCTTTTTTTTTTTTGAGTTGGCGTCTCACTCTGTTGCCCAGACTGGAGTGCAGTGGCCGCTCCCAGCCACCGCAGCCTCGACCTGCTGGGCTCCGGCGATCCTTTCGCCTCAGCCTTCCAAGTAGCTGGAACTACAGGCGCGCGCTACCACGCCCTGCTAATTTTTTGATTTATTGTAGAGATGAGGTCTCACCAAGTTGCCCAGGCGGGTCTCGAACCCGTGGGCTCAGGCAATCCACTCACCTCAGCCTCCCAAGCCGCGGGATTACAGGCTGAGCCACCGAGCCAGGCTCAAGTTGCACAGTTCTAAAGAACTCATGGGTCAAGGAATAAATCATAGTGGGTAACTGAAAATATTCAGACCCAAATACTAATGGAACCATGATACATAAAAACTTGTGTGATACAGGGTTGTATATGCAAGAACTTTAAACTTTAAATGTTTCTATTAAAAATTAATGAACCAAGCATGTACCTCAAAAAATTAGAAAATAGAATGAAATAAAATAATGTATAAAGTGACTTCTCTTCTTGTCAATAACGAAAAAGATTCTGTATCACTACTTCTACAACTAACAATAACTATACAAACTGGGTAAAATCCAGAAAAGAACTATCTGAAGGCAGTAGAGAGCAACCAAGGCATACAAGGTTTAAGAGTCCAAGGTTCCAAAGAAAATGGAAGCGTGTTGAGGGCAATCTTCCATTTGTCCTCGTTTGTTCTTCTGAGCAACAGTCAGTTGCTGATTTGTGGAATAAGGAAAAGATGTAGAAGTAATCAGTGTGAGGCTCACTGAGCTGGAGAGATGGAAGTTAGAGTTTGGGTGACCAATGTGGGCAGAACTTGAGAAGTCTAGGTCTCAAAGAGGTAGAAACTGCAGAGAAGTTAGCTTGAAAGTCTGCATGTAGTTTTCCTTGCAGCTGTTTGTCAGCTGCTAAGCTGCATGTGCACAGGGAAAAGTGCCAAGACGCTAAGCAGAAAGCAGCTTCTGTGAGACTAGCAAACTTGAACAGAGGCTTTTGTTGGAGAAAAAAATGTCGGAGCGAGGTTGGAGAGGCCCTGGTAAACATCTCGGGCTTTCAGTTGAGGTACCTGAAGGGTATGCCCTAGGAATCAGAACTATGCCCTAGTAGCAAAAGCAAATGGAAAATAAAGACCCCTTTCAGCCAACAAAATCTGAAATCCAGCCACATCTGGATCAAGGTGACCTCCTTATGCTCTGTTCACCTGCCAGAAAAAAAGTAATAAATTAAGTCATCTCTGTAGAAGAACACCATCTAGAGCCTTACAATTTTTAGTTATGTACAATATCTAACATTTAATGAAAATTACCATGCAAGTCTGGAAATAAGCACAAATGACAAAAAAACAAAGTTAAATTAAAACAGATGATAGAAATAGTCCCATGAGTGATCATGATATGTTTGTATGCTCAAGAAAACAGAGGAAAAGATGAAATATTTCATCAGTGAATGCATCTGAGAATTTATAAAAAAGAATCAGATAGCAATTTTAGAAATAAAAGCACAATAACTGATATTAACAATTTGCTTATTATGTTAAATTATATTTTTTGAGTTAGAATCTCACTATGCCACCCAGGCTGGAGGACAGTAGCATGATCATAGTTCACCACAGCCTCAAACTTCCGGGCTCAGGTGATCCTCCCGTCCTGCCTTAGCCTCCCGGGTAGCTGGGATTTACAGGAATGCTCCACCATGCCTGGATAATTTTTAAACATTTTTTGGAAAGGTGAGGTCTCACTATGTGGCACAAGCTGGTTTTGAACTCCTGGACACAAGCAATCCTCTTGCCTCAGCCTCCTCCCAAAGTGCAGGGATTACAGGCATGAGCCACTGTGCCTGGCTTGATATTATATAAACAATGTAATAGGCTAGCTTGACAGTGAGATAGATGCAATAGAAGAAAGGATTAATGAATTGTAAGATAAATCAATAAAACAAATCCCATAGATGTTCAATAGATAAAAACCAACTGCATTTCTGTATATCTGTCAGATCTGGAGAATATAGATAGGTATGTGATTGATAATGGCATAAAAAGTCATCCAGCAAGAAATCTAAAACAAAGAGGTACATGATCTTTATGGAGAGATTTGTAAAAATCTAAATAATTGGAGAGGTCTTTCATTTTTTATGGGTTACACCATGGCTTCCCAAATTATAATGTGTATATGAAACATTTTGGTCATATGTAGATTTTGACTCAGTAGGTCTGGGTGAGGTTCAAGGTTTTGCATTTCTGACAAGTTCTCAGCTGATAATCATGCTGCTGGTCCACAAACCAACTTTGAGTAAAAAAGACTTTAGATGACTCAATATCACAAAAATATAGATCTGCATAATTTATACTGATATTCCAATGCAATTAAAATAAAAGTTGACAAAGTCTGGTAGGATTTGACAAGCTGATTCTAAAATTTTTTTTTTTTTTTGAGTTGGAGTCTCATTCTGTGGTCCAAGCTGGAATGCAGTGTGATGTTCACGGCCTCCCCAGTGTCAATCTGCTGGTCTCAGGTGATCCTTCCACCTCATCCTTCCAAGTAGCTGGAGCTACAGCCACACACTACTGTGCCCGGCTAATTTTTTGATATACTGTAGAGACAAGGTTTCACCAAATTGTCCAGGCTGGTCTCAAACTCCTGAGCTCAGGCAATCCTCTCTCCTTGGCCTCCCAAAGTGAAATCTAAAGTTTATATGGAAAAGCAATGTAACACAAACAGTCAAGGTAACTTTGAAGAAGATTGAATGAGGTTTATTTTATCAGCTACTAAAGCTATCCATAGAGTTGTAATGGTGCAGAATTGGCACAAAGAAGACAAATAACCAATAGAACAGAAAGAAGCAGACCTATACAAGTAGATTTATCTTAGGGATGCAGGGATAGTTCAACATATACAAATCAATAATGGGGATGCCTCAAATCAGCAAAATGAAAGACAAAAACCATATGATCAGTCATCTCAATAGATACAGAAAAAGCATTTGATAAAATCCAAAAATGCTTCATGATAAAAACTCTCAACATACTAGGTAAAGAGGAATATACATCAATATAATAAAGACTGTATATGACAAATCCACAGTTAACATCATAACGAATGGGGAAATTTTGAAAGCCTTTTCTCTAAGAACTAGAACATGACAAAGATGCCCACTTTCACTACTGCTCTTCAACATAGTACTTGTAGTCTTAGCCAGAGCAATCAATCAGGCAAGAGAAAGAAGCAAAAGACATTCAAATAAATGGGAAGGGAGTAAGTCAGATTTTCCCTCTTTTCAGATTATACAGTCTTATATCTAGAAAAACCTAATGAATCCACCAAAAAACTCTTGGGTCTGATAAACAAATTCGTAAAAGTTGCAGGAAGCAAAAATTATCATATAAAAATCAGTAGTATTTCTGTATACCAATAATTAACTAGATGATAAAAAAATCAAGAAGGCAATCTCATTTTTAAAAGCTACAAAAAAATAAAATGCATAGGAATAAATTGAACAAAGAAAGTGGAAGACCTCTACAAACAAAACTACAAAGCTCTGAAGACAACTGAGGAGGACAAAAACAGAATTAATATTGTTAAAATGACCATACTGTCTAAAGTAACCTACAGATTTAGTGCAATGCCTAAAACAATACCAATGTCATTTTTCACAAAAAATAGAAAAAACAAAATTATATTCAATGTTTTGTATAGAACCAAAAAAGAATACAAATAGCTAAAGTGCCAGTGAAAAAATGGAAAGCTGAGTCTTAGACTAGGAGAAATCATTTCAGTGCATACTACTTGAAATTAATTAGTATGCTGCTAATTGTAAAGCATCCTACAAATCAGAAAGTAAAATAACTTGAAAAAGAAAAAGGGAGAGAAACTCTTGATAAAATAAAAGTGTGAAAATATGCTACATCTTGCTGGGGACTAGAGGAATAAAACACAAATGAAAATCACAAAGATATGATTTCAATCCCTCAGAACTGCTAATATAAAAATGTTGATAACTCCAGGAATTGATGAAGACGAAGATCAAGGTGAAATGATATTTATACTAGTGGGAGGATATATTATTTTAACTTTGGAAAGTAGTCTGACAAAATCTATTAAATTGGCAATACAGATTTCTTATCATCCAACAATTTTTTTCCTAGGTATTTTTGCTGGAAAAATTCTTGCCCATCTGTATAAGTTGGTCTGTACAGGAAAGCTGTTAGTACAATTTGCAAAAATTAGGAGAAACATAAATGTGTATAAGCAATAGATTAAGTAATTAAATTATAAAATATTCATGGCAAGGAATATAACACAGAATTGAAAATTAATATAGATCTATATAACAACATGGCTAAATAAAAATTTTGATTAAAAAATGAAGTAGATAAAGATAACATGTGATGCCATCTTATAAAGTTTAAAAATACATGAAGCAACACTTCATATTATTTGGAGGAATATATACATATGTACAGGATCAAAACCCACCAAATTCATCACAGTGTTTATCTCTGGAGGCAAAAGGGGGAGACGTATACAATTGAGAAGTCATACACGAGGGCTTGAAAAGTATCTCTAATATTTTATTTATTAAGCTGGATAATGGCTACACAGGTATCCTTTATACTATTCTTTATACCTTTTTGTGTGTCTGAAATATTTTATTGCAAAACAATTTTTAAATGGTCCAGACTTGATAAATCTGGAGGACTTTGTTAGAAGCAAATGATAAACTGCTAGATGAGATCATCTCCACAATCCAGGCACTACTGAGGAACTACTGTGAAAGACAACTGCTGAAAATAAGCTAACAGTAAAAAAGATATGAAGCACATCAGAAAATCCACCCCCATAAGAGAGACCCAGCAGACACAACAAATGAAAGAATTCACAGCTGAGAAACTAAAGAAAATAGTGCAGTTTCTAAAGGACTTCAAAATGAGTATATTTAAAAATGCTCAAAGAGATAAAAGAATCAACTGATCTCATAATGTTAGAAGACATTATGAAAACAGACTAAGCAGTCTTGAAAATAAGTATATATTCTAGAAATAAAAAACATTGCTATCATAATTATAAAACTCAGTGGAACATGTCAGATATCAAAACAGATTAATAAATTTGGAGATGAATCTATGAGTATAACTTAGAAACTTCTCAAGATTTATAAGAAGGAGGTAATGAGAGATGTAAAAACTGGACTAAGAAACTCCAATATGTATGTCCATAATGGTTCCAGAAGGGAAGTGGAAGCAATATGGTATGGTAACATGCAAATAGATTGGTGCAAAACTTTCTAGTAAGACATGAGTTCTCAGATTGATAATTCATGTACTAATTTCCAAACTGAAGAAAATTAATTGAGAGAGACAGAGCCTTTCTCTCTCTTTCTCTCTCTGAGAAAGTGAGAGAGAGAGAGAGACAGAGAGAGAGAGAGAGAGAGAGAAAGAGAGAGAGGAGGGAGGAAGGAGGAGGGAAGAGAGAGGAGAAGAGTGGAGAAAGAGGCAGTATCAGAGTCAGAGAGTGAGAAATTGTAGTACATCAAATACAAAGAAGAAATCTGTAAAAACAGTGGAAGATATAAGACAGATAACCTGTGAGGAACAACATTAGGATCTTCTCATCAGCCAGACTAATGAGACATAATGATGACTTCTCTTCAGCCAGACTAATCCAGAAGAAAATGGAATAACGGCTTCAATAATATAGTAACCAATCCAGAGTCCTATACTTACCTAAATTATCATTCGCAAATGAGGGTAAAATAGAGATTTTTAAGACATTTGTTTATCTTTGAAAAAACTTTCTAGCTAGGGAAAGAAAATCTAGAAGGAAGAAGTAGAATCCAAGTTGCAATGGTGATTTAAAATATTAGTAAGCATATTCATAAATAAAGATAAGTTGTTGATGGTGAAAAAATTATAACTAATGTAAGAATTTAAAAATAAAGCCTAATAAAACATAAGAAATAGAAAGGGTGAGAGTGGGCATCCTTGTCTTGTTCCATTTCTTAAGGGGAATGCTTTCAACTTCTGCCCATAAAGCATGTTTTTGGCTGTAGGTTTGTCACAGATGGCTTTTATTATTTTGAGGAATATTCCTTTGATGCCTAGGTGTTTTTATCAAGAAGGGATATTGTATTTTATCAAATGCTTTTTCTCTAATGAGATAATCATGTGGTTCTTGATTTTATACCTGTTTCTGTGATGGATTGCATTTCTTGATTTACATATGTTGAACCAGCCTTGCACTGCAGGAATACAGCCCACCTAGTCATGATGGATGATCTTTGAAATAGGCTGTTGGATGTGACTTGCTAGGATCTTATTGAAAATTTTTGCATCTGTGTTCATCAGGTAATTGTTCTGCAGTTTTCTTATTGGATCTTTGCAATTTGGGGGTATCAGGATGATATTGGCCACATAGAATGAACTAGGGGGGATTTCTTTCTTTTTGATTGCCTGGAATACTTTCAATAGGATTGGTATCAACTATTCTTTGTACATCTTATATAATTCAACGGAGAAACCATCTGACCCAAGGATTTGTTTTTTCAGGGAGCTTTCTTATTACTGAGTCAACTTCTTGGATTGTTATTAGTCTGTTTAAGGTTTACATTTCCTCCTGTTTCAATTTTGGGCAGTTATGTGATGCCAGGAATCCATTCCTTCTAGATTTCCTAGTTTATTTGCATACAGATGTTCACAGTTATCTCTGATAGTGTTTTGTATTTTTTCAGGGTTGGTTGTAACATCACCTTTTTTGTTTCTATTTGAGTTTATTTGAATTCTCTCTCTCTCTCTCTCTCTCTCTCTCTCACTCTCTTAATCCGACCAGGGGTCTGTCAATCTTATTTATCCTTTCAAAAAACCAACTTTTCATATTGTTGATCCTCCATGATTTTTTTTAGTCGTTATTTCATTCAATTGTGACTTTATTTTAATAATTTCCATAATTCTGGGATTGGGTTGCTCTTGCCTTTCCAGCTTCCTTAGGTATGATGTTAGACAGTTTACTTCAGACTACTCTAACTTCTTGATATGTGCATGCAATATTATAAACTTCCCTCTCAGGACTGATTTCATGGTATCCAAAAAGTCCCTGGTCACTGGGGTAATGCTGTTGGGGGCGGGGGTGGGTGGGTAGGAGGTGGACACAAAAGAGTATACTCGAAAAGTGAGAGGTTGCTATAGCAATGTGTCCCACTTGGTCTCCTCCCCGCCTTAGCCTCAAGCAGTTTTCAATTTGAATGTCAAAGTACAGTGGGCCTCAGGGCCTTAGGTTTTCTTACAGCCATGCACCCCAGTCAGGAATTGTCTGTCACCATGGAGTTTGCCCTTGGGGCCCATTCCCTCCCAGGCCAGCTAGAAAGCAGCCACCAGCAAGAATTGAGTTCCTGGGATATGGCAGCTGAAGTTGCTCAGGGTTTTTTGCTTTTTGTTTTTGATTTTTTTTAAGCATAGCACAGCTGTGGGTAAGACAGTTTCCCATGAAGGACTGGAGTCTTTCAACGCTCAGGGGGCCCTCGAAGTCCAGGGCAAGAGCATAAAATTCCTGAATTTCCCTCACTTACATTCCCCACTGCATCCAGAGGCTGTTGTGATCAGTGCCAAAATCCAGATGAGAGTCTGGCTAGTTACAGCCCAGATAGATTAATTTTTCTCTTCTTAAAACTATGTGCTTATTGTCACTTCTTTGATGCGTCATGGGGCATGCTGCTAGCCCTTTTCTTCTCTGGGTATCAAGGAAACTTTTTCTGTCTTGGTTTACTCCATAAGAGAAACACATTCTAGCTGCCTTTCATCAGCCATCTTAATCCCAGATCCCATATGAATTTCTTTATTATCTTTTCTAGGTCTGTGAGAAATAATAATAGGAATTGCACTGACTCTGTAAATTGCCTTGAGTAGAGTGGACATCTTGACAATATTGATTCCTCCAGTCCATGAACATGGAATGTTCATCCACTTATTTGTGTTGTCTTTGATTTCTTTGAGCAGTTTTTTGTAGTTCTCATTGTAATGGTCTTTCACCTCTTTGGTTACATAGGTGCCAAAGTATTTGTGTGTGTGGTCATTGTGAATTGTATTGTGCTTTTTATTTGGTTCTCAGCCTGATTGTTGCTGGTGTTTAAAGACACAACTGTTTTTTGCACATTGATCTCGTATCTGAAGACTTTACTGAAGTTGTTTTTCAGTGTAAGGAGACTTTTGACAAATTCTCTGTGTTTACTAGATATAGAATCATTTCATCTGCAGAGGGATAACTTAACATCCTCTTTTCCTGTTTGGGTACCCTTAATTTCTTTCTCCTGCCTAATTGCCAACAATCACAGAATATATGTTCTTCTTAACAGCACATGGAGCATACTCCAAGATTGACAACATACTTGGATATAAATCAAATATGAACAAATTTTAAAAGATCAAAATCATATCAAGCATCTTCTCAGATCATATGGAATAAAAATAAACATCATCACCAATAGAAAACCGCCCCCACCAAAAAAAA
>CAUYQG010241830.1:0-12378 GCA_963574415.1 Tarsius wallacei | reverse complement strand
TATATTTTCTCTATCTGGATTTTATCTGTTATGGTCTATTTGTGTCCCCCCCCCCAAATTCATATGTTGGAATTCTTACCCCAAATTGATGATATTAAGGGGTGGGACCTTTGGGAAATTATTAGGTCATGAGGACAGAACCCTCATAAATGGGAATAGTGCCCTTGTAAAAGAGGCCCAAGGGAGCTGCTTGCCCTCCCACCATGTAAGACATATCTATGAGTCAGAAAGTAGGCCTTCACCAGATACTGAATCTGGCAGTACCCTGATCTTGGACTTCCCAGACTCCAGAACTATGAGATATAAATAATTGCTGTTTATAAGTCAACCAGTTTATGATATTTTTTTAATAGCAGCCCAAACAGACTAAGACCCATACTTTTTTTTAACCCTTCATTTTATTTATTTTTTCCTGCAGTATGTGTGCATTGTTGCTGAGTTAGGACAAACTACACTGGCTGATTGGTGTCCAAAGATTGTCAAGAAAAGCTTAGACCCAGTACAGAAATGTACCAAAATAGCAAGGAAATAGTACAAAGGATATAAACCAGATAAGATACAGAAATGCGGGTGAATACTGTTTCCCAGTATCTTGTTAGTTTTTCATGTGTTGGTCATTGTGGCTCACTTGGTATGAGGAACCCACTGAGGGGAGGAACTTGGAGCTTGGATTTTGTTGTCTTTTTTGTCATTAGGTTGGTGGAACAAAGAAAAAGGGGTAAGCCTACTAGCCTTTTCTTTTACATATAGGCCATTCCTTGCTGTAACATTCATTTATTAGGGCTCTATTTCCAACTACCTTTTTGGACCTGCAGTTGACCTGGACTCATCCTATCACAATTTCCATACTGTTTATTATGTATCATTTTAGAGATATTCTGTGGTCTATGAACAAGTATGAATACAACACATTGTCAGAGACTTTACTCATATTTTACATTTGTTCATTTGGCAAAATATCCAGGACTTTGTTCCATTATTAGTCCATATATTAGTTCTTTATTTTTGAACATTTTAATTGTTTCTAGTCTTACACTTACCAGCAGTTAGTGAATAATTCTGTAATTCTGTACATGTTATTTTGCATATGTGTGAGTGTTTCTGAAGAATAAATTCCTAGAATGAAATTTTGATAGATAGGATCAAATTGTTTGGTGATATTATTTTACCTTTTGCTGCTGTTGGCTAGTTGTATAATATAACCAGTTAGCTAGGGTGCTGAAGCCAGACGGCTGGGTTAAACTCTTGAGGTTGCCAGTTATCAGCTGTTACATAGTGAATAATTGGGTTGTTGTGAGGATTAAATGAATTAATATATGTAAAGTACCTAGAACAGTTTTCTGACACATACAAAAGTGCTAAATAAGGGTTAGTGCTTATTTGGGAGAAGGGTTCTGTAAAATCTGTCTTCACTGTGCCATTTTTGCTAGGAAGTGCTTAACTCTTTAAAATCCTTTTGTTGTGTGCCCTTTGCTTCTGTAGAACTACACTTGTTCTATTTCTTTGCCCTCTACTGCTAGTGTTTGCTGCTTCTCAGTCTTCTTTGTCGTTGCCCCTTTCCTAACTAAGAGGGCTCTCTAATAGGCTTTTCTGATCACATATTATACATGCTGCTTGTGCCTTGTCATTTATTCTTCTAGCTTCAGTTACCATGAACATCAGCAGTTCCCAATCTAGTGTATTTTACAAATTAGATGAGGAATTTCTTTAAAATGGAAATTCCTGGGCACCACTCACAGAGATTTTAATTTCCCTCCTCCTTGTCCCAAATCTAGTTTAAGTATTAAATCCACAGCTTTTGACATTGTGTGTTTAGTTATGTGTCTCGTCTGCTGGACTCTAAGCTTCAGTTCAGAAATCTATTCTTTATATACTTCACCAATATATTCCTTGTAGCCAGCATAGTGTCTGTTTCTAGTGGATGCTCAGTCAGTAAATATTTGTTGAATTATTGTAAAGTCTGTGTTCTTTGTGGACCACATGTTTTGCTGAACACTGTTCATCAAGAAACAGATAATTGGCAGTTATATGAATGTTTTATTTTGGACTACCATAAGAATTTTATCTTGTGACTAACTTTTTAACAGTTTTTAAAAAGTGTTTGGAAAATTACTCAATAACTTAAAGTACTAATTAACACTTTGGTATGTGTTCCTCCAGACTTTCCTTTTTTTTTTTTTTTTTTGAGTTGGAGTCTCCCGCCATTGCTCAGGCTAGAGTGCAGTGGCACACTCATGGCCACCCCAGTGTCAATCTGCTGGGCTCCAGTGATCCTTCCCCTTTAGCCTTTCAAGTAGCTGGAACTACAGGCACGAGCTACCACGCCTGGCTAATTTTTGATTTTTTATTGTAGAGACAATGTCTCGCCAAGTTGCCTGGGCTAGTCTCAAATCATCGCGCTCAGGCAGTCCACTTGCCTCAGCCTCCCAAAGTGCTGGGATTATAGACTGAGCCACCAAGCACGGCCCTCTTCCAGACTTTTTATTAGGCATTTCAATAGCAAGAATTGCATCATATTATACATAATCTTTGGTAACCTTTTTTTTCTTTTTTTCTTACTTAAGTAGTAAAATAGTAAGTAGGAGCTTTTATTTCCCTGAAACTAAAATTGTCTTATTGGTATATTTATTGATTAAACCCTTCTAGCTCTGTGTGTGTGAACCACATCTGTTAAAAGATAGACTTCAACAAGGAAATATCTGCTTGTAATTATCTCCAGAGCTCAGATAGTGATAAGACTAGCAAAAATTTATTTTCTCCAAAAAATTTTTTTAGCTGTCTCTACTCACATACTTTTTATTTATTTTGCTATATTTAAATTACATAGCATTTTTTCTACTTATCTGCATATCTTTTTTTCCTAATTAAATTTTGGGCATCCTTCAGACAGGATTGTTTATTTTAGTTCATCAACAAAAATTTATTGAAATAACACTATTAGGGGTTATGGAGTTAGTGTAGGGCAGTTTTTATTCTTTTTTATAGTTTCATTTTTTTATTCTTAAGGAACTGTAGAAAAGACTAGAAACAAATGAACCAGTAATAAAGGCAACTTGTCTCACTCAGTACTTAACACAGTTTTATGTGCACATACACACACTGAGATCATAAATGTCTACTCATTAAGGAGAAGTTGGTATTTTATTTTGATATACTTCCACTTGTATTATGTGCTTGCTATATGCCAGACGCTGTGCATAAAGGAAACGGGAACATGCCCTCTAGTGCTGGTCTTTGTATCTACCAAAATGGATGGCTCAGTACATTGTAAGCTGTCAGTAAAAATTATTCATAAGGAGATTCAATTTGTTTTATTTACTTAAGGATTCTAAATTCTAGTAGAAAAGCTGTTCCCTCACTAAGTCCCCCAAAATAAAAGTGTTGGCCTCAAAAAATCTAAGTTCAACTTGCAACATTAAAGATCTTTGTCAATAAAGGAAATAACAGAGCTGTGTAACAAGAATATACAAGGAATATATTTTAACCTGAATATTTATGGATTCCAGTTTTTAGTTTTTGGCTTTCTCATTCAATACATAATATTTGTTGAGTGAATGATTAAGCAGTAATTAAATTACTTTTCTCTTAGAAACTGTCATTTCTGTATTCCCAGCACTTTGGGAGGCTGAGGCGAGAGGATTGCCTGAGCCCAGGGGTTCGAGACCAGCCTGGGCAACTTGGTGAAACCTTGTCTCAACAATCTATCAAAAAATTAGCCATGCGTGGTAGCGTACACCTGTAATTCTGACTACTTGGAAGGATCGCCTGAGCTTAGCAGGTTGATGCTGGGGTGGCCATGAGCGTGCCATTGCACTCTAGCCTGGGTGACAGAGTGAGACTCTGACTCAAAAAAAAAAAAAGAAAAAAAGAAACTGTTGTTCTTTTTTGTGTCCTCAAAATATGCTTTTGTCAGATATTTTTATAACTGTGTCTAGTTTATTCAGTCAGCAGATATATAGCAGGAATGCCAAAAACAGGTATATACATTTTAAGAGATGTTATCTATGTATTCCTTTCTGAAGTTGAATTGAATTACAGTAGCAATGTATAGTATGATGTTTGCTCAAAAGATGACGTTAATCAAATAAATGCTAGCATCACCATGCGACAGGCAGGACAGTCAAAGAAAATGGCAGAAGCGTAGTTGTTCTTTGAGGAGTGCCAAACCATTTTGAAGTGATATTTGAAATTCGAGAACATTGGAAAGTACATCGGCAATGGAGGTGTGAGTAGGCAACAGAACTTCCAACATGCCTAACAATTGCATGCATTCCTGATAACTTTGAGATATATAGTATTGTATGTGATGTGCACGAGGGAAGATCCCGGAGGCTTCACACTGCGACAAGTCCTGCTGTAGTTTGCCATAATCAGAAGTGTTTGAACGCTGATGGTAACCACTTTGAGCGCCTCTTGTAACTGCAGAACTCAAACATGACTTGTATTCATCTACTGTCATCAGTATATATTGAGTATTACAATTTTATTAAATCTTCTTCCTTTCTTAAAATGTGTATACATTTTTTTGGTACCCTGTCTATATTGTGTATTCTCTTCATCAGGTATCTTGTCTCCTAGGATCTATTTAGGTTAGTATACATAAGCCTAAACTTTTCTTTATCCAAATGAAGGATTTCTTATGGTCTAGCCATTTATGTATAATCTATGTTTTAGATTTATTCTTCCTATCATTTGAATATTTGATTTATTTTGAGGACAGGTTTCTGTTTTGTATCTAGATTTCCCACCTGCTTGTTTATTAAGACAGTAGAAAGGTGAGAAAATTTCAATTTAAATGAAATGCTGAACTGTTTGTTTTCATAGCAAAATATAGTAGATGACCTGCTAAAATTATATATGCTAATTTACTTGCCAGTCTTTTAATGGAAGATCAAGGTTTTTATTTTTTATTACTTAGTATATGAGTACTACTTAGAGCTCTTTATAGCCTTTCTTGTATAAGATCACACCAATAGTTCCTCCTTGATTGTTCAACTTCAGTTTTCTTTAAAATAGAACAAAAACATTGCTTGGACATTATCCATTTCAGTTCCTCTTTAAACATACTCAGTGACAGATTTGTGTCACTCTGAATGCCTGGGACATGAATATTTTCTAGCATATACACAAATTTCTGCTTGAATTAAGTTGAACTTTTTCTTTTTTGAGTTGGAGTCGAGGCTGGAGTCGCCCAGGCTGGAGTGCAGTAGCACACTCACAGCCACCATAGCCTTGGCTCTTCTGGCTCAGCCTTCCAAGTGCCAAGTAGCTGGAACTACAGGCATGTGCCACCACGCCCAGCTAATTTTTTGATTTACTGTAATGACGAGGTCCTGACAACTGCCCAGGCTGGTCTTGAACCCTTGGGCTCAGGCAATTGTCTCGCCTTGGCCTCCCAAAGTGCTGGGATTACAGGTATAAGCCACTGTGCCCGGCCTAGTCAGAGTTCTTTGCCTGGTTTGTGACCCAAACCTTCATTTCTGAATGATTGAATTCTCAGTGGTTCTGCCTTTTCTTGTTTGATTAGATTTTCATGAACTTTTTCCCTCTCTTGATTGCAATTTAATAATGGTTGCATTTAACAGAACTTTTTTACATATTACAAAAATTTTAAAGAATATCTAAGCAGCATTCACTTATCATTATAAAGATTTTTAAAAAGGTAAGAGTTAGTACATCTTTTTTTTCTAAAGACATATAAAATTTAAGTGCTACCATATGTATATTACATATATATGAAATTCAGAAAGGTTATCTTTTTCTTTAAATCTTTTTTTTCAATATTAAGCACACAGCATTAAGGTCTAGAAGCTATTACATTATGCAATATTTCTTTTTTCACTTATTTGTCATTTACTTTGTATTACCTGAATAAAGCAACTAAGTAGTTATAACATGGAGTATTGATAAAACTATTAGATTTAAGAAATAAAATATTGGTACACAGAGACAATATAATTAATTTAAGTTAACAATGGTATGTTTTATATAAAATATAAGTCCTATACTGTTACAGATTAAAAAAAATTGTGAGACATTTAGATTAACAGTAAAGAAAGAAAACACTGAGGTTTTCTTTTCATAAACAAAGTCAACACTACTTATTTTAACATCGAAGATAAAAAAAGAAGCTAAAAATATAGGAAAATAGTTTTTATTTTGAACTTCAAAAACTTTTATGTATTTACTTGTTTGTCTGAGATGAGGTCTCGCTGTTTTGCCTAGGCTGGTCTCAAACTCCTGGTCTCAAGTGATCCTCCCACCTCAGCCTCCCAAGTCATTGGGATTACAGACATCAGCCACCATGCCCAACTGTTTTTTAACTTTGTATTTTATATACTACTAATAGCCTAGAAGTTCAAATTCATATATTATACTTTTAATCTGATCTGATACAACTCACTTAAATAGAGAAAATACTTTTATTTAAAAGCATCTTAAATGCTCATTTTTTCCCCCTTCAAATAAATAGCTTATATAGTGTGGTGCTCAGAATAAGGTGAAATGCAGGATGGTGTTATTTGTAGCAGCACTGTTTCTATTTTAATGGCTGATATATGTATGTGTAAGTTTTATTTTAGAAATCATTTTCTATGATCAAAAATGACAATTTGGTTTGAAATGATAGTACAAATAATATGAATCAATGCCTCCATGTGAAATTGCTGACGCTGAACATTCACAGTTTTATTGCTTTGCAACCTTCTGTAAGCTAATTTAAACAGCATCCTAAAACCAAGATGAAATTCAAGCTTGGAGCTAGAACTCACTGGATATAATTCTGGAAAAGGTCTGGTTTCTGATGGATAACTAAGAGGCTGATGATGGGTAGTAGTCTGTTATTTATGCTACTTAATTCAGCTGAATAAGTTTCATTTAAAATGCCTTTATTCTGAAACTTGTTTTAAAATGTCTGTGAGCTTGGAGTTGTATTATACTGCATCAGAGCCACACAGGTGTGCAGTTTGTGGCTGGCACTGATATACTGACATGTTTTTGGTGTAGAATGCCTAAGAAGTTATTGCAATCCACTGTGCATTTTTTTTCTTGTTAGTTTTCAGAAACATACACATAACTGACCAAATCTTCAAAACTGGAAGTAGCTGCATATGGCAATGGCTTAAAATCGCTAACGAGGAAATTCAGCTGAGTACACTTAGAATGTTGTTGTGACCCAGACTAATTATAGGCAACAAAGTTCTGTATATGAGACATAGTATTAAACTCAGATTTGTAGGAAAAATCCTATTTATGGCATGGAAGTCAGAAAAGACTTTCTACTGTTGTAGGTCTTGCTAGGGACAACTGAAAGATGTGGACTGATTAGAATTTCAATCTGCAAGCTGCCATTAACTTGCTTTGCCTCATTTTCTGATACAATTGCTGCTGCTTCACCTCGTTTATTTGTTGGTGCTATAGCTGCTGCTTTGGTTTTAATTACCCTGTAGCTTGAGTTAAGAATTCTTGCTGCAGGTGATGTGAATACCTGAAGATAGACTTCCAGCAAGAATCTTAGATTTCATCTGATATATTGATAGGTAAAATTCTCACCAGAAAGTTAGATCTGAAAAACTCATTTTGCTGATTGTGTTTGAAAGTGCTGAATCCTAGCCACTAGACCACCAGGGATGCCTATGATTGTGTTTGATAACAATGTCTAAGTTATTCTTAGTCCTGAAGAAATCATTATTATTATATGGATGGAAATTTGCAAGTTCTCCAGAAAGTATCAAGTTCATTTCCTGAGATGATTCAATAGACTCATGTTTTAGGACATTGTCATTTCCCATTTGGTAGAATATTATCTTGCCAGTTACTGCCTTATCATGGAATCATTTAAAAAGCTCTTTCAAAGGGCACAGTGTTTGAAATAGGATAGAAATACCTGGACTCATTTTATTACATCATAGCACCCAGAAGGGAGCAAGGATTAAAGAATCCTTATTTACAGTTAATTTGGTAGCTGATTTTTTTCCAGTAGTGTTGCTGATAGTCCTCATTAGTAAGGGTTCCATCACAGCAGGGAGAGGGCTGATTATTCCATATATCATAGCTTCTCTAGTGGGAAACACAAAAGGTAACTTCTGTTTTGTTTTTGTAATTGCTGTGCTCCTTCTTCATTTGGGAGAAGTTTTGAGTTGCACTGATATAATCTAGCCTGCTATTTTAAAAAACAAAGAACGTGTTTAACTAAACCCAGATCCATTACCTTTTTTTTTTTTTTTCTTTGTCAAAAGCCTCTTTCTTCATGTTTACCCATCCGAATATGGTTTTTGGCTCAGCAAAGCATATCAGCAGCCTGATCCTCATGCACACAATTTTGCTTCAGTGTATCCTAGAATAGTTTTTCCTTTGGCATCCCAGACAGTAGGTGTAAAGTCTGGTTTGTGTTTAGTTCTAGAGATACATTTTTGTTGTGATTTCAATAGGAGTGAAGGTTGAAGAATGGCTGGAGCAGCTACTGAATAAAAGCCAAGGGAGGTGGAAGTAAAGACTTATCTTTCCTTTTCCTGCGTGTCCATTAAGATACTTTAACCTCTCTCAGGAATCATTGCCAGAAAACTGGATGAATTATCCAGCAGACTCATTAATTGGCAGAAGAAGGACATTTCCAAAAAAACAGAGTTTCTGGAGTAAGCTGGTCTGGGTTATAACACACTTCTGGGCTGTGGGAGGCCACCAGCTAGATCAGTTCTGTCGGGAGACAGTCCCTTGGAAGGTTGAATGCCCAGTGTGGTTAAGCTCATACATCTCTGATGTATGACACCAGAGGCCAAAACCCCAGGGAATCTTGTGTAGTAGAAGCATCAAAGGCCTATAGTGACAACCAATACTAAGCCATTCAGGGCCATAACGTTTCTTTCCCGGTTCAGACTTTCTCTGAGTTTTGCTCTATGGCTCTTCTGGCCTCCATTTCTGTTAGCTGGGGAGGATTTTAACACAGTACTATGAAAACCCTTTTCTCAAGTATCTGATACTGAGCCTATAACTTGCAAGTTTGTTTAACTTATTAATAAAATCTTGTGGAAATGACAGCATGCTATCCAAAAGGGGTGGGTTTCTGTCGCTTGAAATAGTTTGCTTTGAGTTCCTGGATGTTTTCCGCGTCGGTTTCTGACGCGACAGGGCGCCTGGGCGGCCGTCCGGATGCTGGCGGTGGCCGAAATAAGCGGTGGGGCTGCCGTGGAGGCGTGTCGATGTGTCCACGCATCCGCTTTCCCTCGTCTTCCCCGGGGTGGCCAGGGCGCCCTGAGGCCTGGTCATGTCCAGTAGCGCCGGCAGGCTGCGGGCTGCCCAAGCCGGGGACGAGGACTGTAGACACGAGCGAAGGCGCGCCGGAGACCGTCTGCACCCGCGGCGGCGCTGCTGCCCGAAGCGCGACAAGCCTGAAGTGGAGCTGGAGTCCGCGCCTGGGTGCCGCGCGGTGGCGCCGCTCTCCGCGGTCTCGGTCGCTGCATTCTGTCGGGGTCAGGACGGCGCCCCCGCCCTGCTCCCTGGCTTCTCGCCCGCGAAGCTCCAGCTCCCGCCACATCCCTGCGGGGACAGAGAGGGGGTGTGGGAAACCGGGAGGAGGCTTGCGAGGAAGGGAATGCGGCTTGAGAGGAGCGGGGGGAGGACCCGGGCACACTCTGCTGGATTCCCCCAGGCCGCCCCTGCGCCTTCCAAATTTGTGGTACTGGACACGGAGCTATCGAGAGGAGACCCGGAGAATACCCTGGGTTTAGACACAGACTTCCCTCGCCCCATTGGGGAGTGGCGATCCAAATTCCCTTCTGTAATCAGGACCTGTCAATTCAGCAACCGAGTACTGCCCTTCTCTGTGCAGGAGAAGCCCCTAATGGCTAGATGCTTGTTCCAAGCGCTAATTCAAAGAAGCGATTGTTGTAGGTAGGGAGACCGACCCACAACCAGTTTGGGGGATGGAAATAAATAGTCCTGTGATTGAGTTGTTAACTGTAAAAGAATGAGGGGGATCACCTCAGATCCATCCCTTGATTCCTGAACCGGTGGAAGAAACAGAGCCATCCGTCCTCCCTCCCTCCCTCCCGTCCTTCCTCTCTCTCTCTGTCTCTCGCTTTCTTCTATCTATCTATCTATCTATCTATCTATCTATCTATCTATCTATCTATCTATCATCTATCTAATATTGATCTACGGTATTGTGTAAGATAGAACCTATCCTTTTAGAATGTTGCCCATTAACTGGAACCATCTGTAACTGAGTTTTTAGTAAGCTTATTACCAGCTGGTTACCACGGTCCACCTGTTTCCTGGTCATGGGTTACCTGGTAAGACCAGTGAATTTCACGGGCATGAGTCTATTACTATGATGAAATGAGTTTCTTGCTTAGAAATAATACTGTATGGAATATCAAGCTGATAAAATAAGGTATTCCACTGGTGCAAATGATGCTGGCTAGGACACATTCTGGCAGGGAAAGCTAACCCTATTCAGGATAGTGTCTTTTCCGGTGAAGACAAATCACTACCCTTTCCATGATATAAGGTGCCCAATATAATTAATCGGCCACTGATTCTCCTTGGGGAATGGTGCTATGTTGGAGACTCAGCATTGGTCTCTGCTGTTGGCAGATTAGGCATCTAGTAATGGCGTAGCCAGCCTTGGAGAGAGGAAACCCACATTATTTACCCCTGATACTTGGGGGGAAGAGGCTGACGGAAAGAACATTATCTTATCCACCTGCAGTGGTTGCCCTTTGGTGAGCATTCACTTGGGGACACAATATCCATGTTTTGTGCCTAGTCCAAGAGGGTCATGCGCATACTTCTTTTACTGGAAGCGTTCCTGTTAGAGCCAGAAATAAAAGACAAGCATGCCTGTTATTACCACTTTTGTAAACATTGTAGAGAGAATTTGGCTCATGTGGTGAGATCTGAAAATGAAATGGGAAGTGTCTGCCACAGACACGGGTTGCTTGAGTTCATAGGACTTTATCAGAAGCCTTATGAAATGCTCCGCAGAACTGTCTGCACATGAGAAAAAAGAGGTAAGCACTTTTCCATTTGCCCCTGTTCACCATCTGTCAAGAATTTTCTAATGGAACATTAACTTCCCCTTCCCTGCCCAACTTTTGGGTAGTCTGTGTGTGAGTGCTGTGGCCAAATTCCCAAGGCAGGAAATATTTTTAAGAAATGGTGAGGTACCATTGGGCTGCATCTGGGTAAAACCAGGCAAAGAAATCAGAAGTAGTAAACAAGAGGTATCAAATATAGGGTGTATAAAATTAGGAAGAGAATACGCTGTTTAATTGGCATACATATGATTATCCACTTAGAGAATTCAAGGAATATTACAAACTAACAGAATCAATAAGAGACTTCAACAGTACTTCTAGATTGATCAATGTAGAAAAATGCATAGTGTTTTTGTATACCAAGTAGAAAAGGCAATAGAAAAATCCTACTCCTGAGGCAAATGGGCAAAATACTAAAATATGATAAAACACAATGTGGATACAAAGATGTTCATTATGTTATTTTCTACATTCATCTCCTTGTATTAAATTTTTTTTTTTTTTGAGAAAGCAGGATTTATTGAAAGGACAGAAAAGCTCCCACAGTGGGAGGGACCCTGAAGGGATTGCCCTAAAAAAATGTTTTTTAAGTCCACAGTTAAGGCTGAGTTATCTAATCAATACTCTATTTCTCTCTGAGAATTTTACTCTGTTCTCCCTTGTGTGATATATTTATTCCCTAGTCAGCTTCTGTGGTCACAAGACGGTTGCATCTGGCACTATATGCATCCTTGCTCACATCCACAGAGAGCCCTCTCAGAGCTGTTGTAAAAGATTCCTCAGCTTCTCTACTTAGAGTATCTTAGGTCAACAACTCACCTCTAAATCAATCCCTATGGTTGGGGAATTCCATGCACTGATTAGCTTAGGGCAGGGCTATATGAACTAATCAATATGACAAGGAGGCTGGGACTACCCTGATTGGCTGGAGGGGTTGTCAGTCCTATTAAAATCATGTGGCTGCTACACAGTGATTAGAGATGGATAGAGTATTGGGAGACTCTGCACATATAGATTGCTTTATATATATAAATATATATACACATATATATATACTGTATTTATGGCTGAAATATATTTAGCATTTGTTTAGAGTAGGATTATTTATACAATAATTTTTTTAAAAACTAGACATAACCAAAGTATTAAACTAAAGAACAACAAAATGGGATATACTAGTAGCTATTAATAATGACAAATTTTAGCCGGGCTCGGTGGCTCAGCCTGTAATCCCGCGCCTTGGGAGGCTGAGGTGAGTGGATTGCCTGAGCCCGCGGGTTCGAGACCCACCTGGGCAGGCGAAACCTCATCTCTACAATAAATCAAAAAAATTAGCCGGGCG
>CAUYQG010241828.1:0-23342 GCA_963574415.1 Tarsius wallacei | reverse complement strand
AAGAAAGAGAGAAAGAGAACGAAAGAAAGGCAGAAGGAAGGAAGGAAAGACTGAGCAAGAAAGAAAGAGAGAGAGGGAGGGAGGAAGGAAAGAAGGAAGGAAGTTAGGGAGGGAACAGGCTCTGGGCCCACCTCAGAGAGTTGGGGTCAGTGGTGCTGGGTGAGACCCAGGGACAGGCATTTGTGACGAGCCCTCCCCAACCCTTTCAAGAGGATTCTGTTGCACCTTGAGAAACTCTGCTGCTTCCAGGGTACTCAGTGGTCTCAAGCCCACAGTCTGAGTTGCTGACCAAGGTGACCCAGTGACCCATTCCCAGGTCACCTCCTCCACTCTACCTCCCACCATTCTTAATAAAAATCCTCACCCAGCAAGAGTGTGGATGTCAGGTCTGGCTTGACTGGCTTTTAATTGAAGTGTTAATTTGTTGCTGCAGAGGGTGGGGGTCCTGCGGTTCTGGAGCCTTCATTTGCTGCCATCCTAAGCTGATTAGCCTTGTGGGGGAGGGGGCACGAGCCACCAGCAGGGGAGCTAGCTGGACCAGAGTCAGGCCTTGGAGCTGCCTTTGCGGAGAGGGGGGCGCAGGCTGGGACCAAAGCCTTCGGCACCTGCCTCATTCTGCACTCCAGCTGCCAGGCAAACACCTGCCCAGCGAGTCTCCAAGGCACTGACCTGGTTTGTGGCCCTCCCTGCATCTCTGTGTGGTGAAGAGCCACCTTTATCCTGTGACTCCTGCTCACACACCATTGTCTGCACATGGACAATTAGCGCCTTAGCTTGGTGCTCAAGGACCCCAGGAACTGGCCCCGAGAGCACCTTCTCCTGCACACCCTTCATCCCAGCCTGGTCAGGCTGCTCCCTATCTCCAGTTGTGCTGTGCTGGGCCCAGACCTTTGAGCTGATATGTCTCCACCTGAAAAGCCCTTGCTGAATTGTGCCTTTCCTTCAAGGTCAGCATCGGCCACTTCCTCTGGGAAGCCTTCTAGTCTGGTCAGGCTGTCAGAAGCAGGACTTACTGCAGAATGAGATGGACAGGGGAGAGAAAAAGCTGATAGGATACAACTGCCAGGCACTTGCCAGGAACCTGGGCAGAGCTGCACAACCAGGCCTTGGGAAGGACAGGAATGGGCAGCACTGGAGAGGTCCTGGTCCTTTGGTCCCATCCCTTTCCTTCTTTTTTTTGAGTTGGAGTCTCACTCTGTCGTCCAGACTGGAATGCAGTGGCATGTTCCTGGCCACCGCAGCCTCGACCTGCTGGACTCCGGCGATCCTTCCACCTCAGCCTTCCAAGCAGCTGGAACTACAGGCGTGCACTACCACGCCCAGTTAATTTTTGATTTATTGTAGAGACAAGGTCTCGCCAAGTTGCCAGGGTGGGTATCAAACCCACAGGCTCAGGCAATCCACTCACCTCAGCCTCCCAAAGTGCCGGGATTACAGGCCGAGCCACTGAGCCCAGCCCACCCTTTTCCTTCTTGGCCTCTCTGCTCCTCCTTGCTGGTCTGAATCTGGCTCAGGGGTCATGGGCTCCAGAAGTAAGCAGTCTGGGCCCACAGCCTGCCCTGGTCCCTCACCAGCTAAGTGATTATGAAAAAGTGCCTTTATTTTTCTGGCCTCAGTTTCTTTGTTTGCAAAATGACAATAGCCCCTGTCCTACCTGCTCCTGAATTGAGGCCTGTGTGACCCACCCTACAGAGGAGAGGGTTGGCTGGGTTCACAGGGCCATCCCTCTACAGAGAGGCAAAGTGCCCGCCCACACTCTGCCCTCCCGGGCTTCCCTCCTTCTCCTCCCTGCCCTTCTTGCTGGTTGTGGGCTCTGGCCCAGTCTCTCATCTCTCGGGCTGGCATTTTTGTGGGTGGCTCCAGTTCCTTCTCCTGAGGAGCTACTGCAGTAGCATCAGCCCTCCAGGGAGCCTTTGGACCCATTCAGAAAAATGAGGACTCAGACAGTCTATGAACAAGATCTCATTTCTCGGCCTTGCCAACCGCCCACCCCAAGACGCCAGGATCGCTTCAGTCCCCAGTGACAGCAACTTCCGCAGATTGGGCTGTTACGGTGTGCTCTGCACTGTGCTGAATCCTTCACACAGGAGCTCACACAATCCTCTCAGTGACCTCAAAGGCAGGGAAAGGGTCATTACCTTTAAACAGACCACGCAACTGAGGCTCTAAGGGGCGTGACTTGTTCAGGCTGCATATCTAGGTCGTCTGCAGCCAGAGTGGTCTTTGAAAAATATAAATTGATCTTGGGAGCCCCTGCCTCACTTCCCTCTCCTCCAGTGGTTCTCCATGGTCTCTGGTCCCTGCTGACCTTTTCCGCCTCATCTCTCACCTCTCACTTCCTCAAATTTTTGGTACTAGAGACGCAAATTCCTTTTTTTCAGTCCGTAGTAGGTAGCACTCTTCCTTCACCCCAGGGCCTTGGCACATGCCATTCCCTCTGAGCGAAACATCTTTTGCACCCCCTCTTCCAAAATTAGCTCTCATGCATTCTTCATCCAAGTAGCCTGTCCCCTCGATCAAGACAGAATTCTCCCACCCCACCCAGGGCCATCTTAGTGCTTGCACATCTCCTTTGTGGCACTTGTGCTGATAAGACAGTCACCAAAACATCCATGCAAACAGCGTATTAAAAATCTCTCTCCCCACCAGACTCTAAGTTCTGTGAGTGCAGGGCCTGTGCAGTTGCTTTTCACTGCTCTGTCCAGAGCTCAGTGCAGCGCCTGGCACAGAGTAGGCTACTTAATGTGTGCTGGATGAGTACATGCAGAAAGTAACGGACTGAAGATTTGAACCCATAGGTCTCAGGGGCCGAATCTGAGTTCTTAACCTGGCCACACTGGCCTTCCTGGCAACACATTTGTCATGGGAGCAGAGAGTTAGGACTTCCGCGCGGTGAGGGCCATCAACAAGTTGGGGCTGTGGATGGGTTGGACATGGGGGTGGCAGATAGCGTCACATGAGGGATGGACTCATGTGAGGGTGGTGAGGGGTCAAATCCTGCCTGAAAAGCTGCCCATGACTTACCAACCCCATTGCCACCCCATGCCCTCCCAGGACTGACTGTCCTCCCGCCACCCAGGAGAGCTCTGGGCTCCGAAGTGACCCCATGGCTGGGTGGTTCACAGCGTGCAGCAGCAGCCTGAGACCCAAATGAGGAAACGCAGAGAGTTGGCCACTGCCTGAATGACCAGGCCTTCCTCCTCCAGGGCTGAGGCCGCTATGGCTATGTCACAGCCCCCAGCAAGGGCAAGACCTGGGAACAAGGCCTGGGGGTTATACCCCTGCTGGGAAGGCCAGTGTGGCAGACACTGTGCTGGTCACTCATGGTGAGACTTGTGCAGCTCTGCTCCCAGTCAAGACCCTCTGTTCTGGGGGCTCACTCTGACCCCTTGGACCTGGGGGCTGGAGGTTGTCCTCCTTGAGGCCAGGTGATGGTAGCAGGCCCTGCCTGCTTGGACAAGGAGGGGTGGGTGTGGTTCATCAGTGCAAGTCTGGAGCAGGCAGATCCACATTCTAGGGCCCCTGCTGCTACCCTGGGCTCTTGTCTGAGCCACAGATCCATTCCCTCGGTCAGGCCAGCTTGATCTGGCTGCTCCACTGCTGCCCCCACAAGGGGCTGCCAAAGGGCCACTCCAGTTGCTTGTGTTATTCATTCACCTTTTGCTCCATGCATGTATGGCTTTTATGGTTAGACAGCAGCATGGAAGGGACCAATGTGACAAAGAAAGTCAACCCTCCTGACCTGTGGTGTAGGCTCACTACCTAGATGTGACCAGAACCCTCAGCCAGTTAAGGACCACTCACCACCTATGGAACTTTGGTTTATGCTCAAACTCTCTGTATCTCAGTTTCCTCATCTGCAAAATGGGGCTAGTAATAGTATCAACCTCAATGGAATGTCATGAAAATGAAATGAGATACGATATGCTAAGTGCTCGAAATAGTGCATTTATTGAACACACTTCAAGTGCTCATGTACAAAACTAGGTTTAGTAACAAGTCCTTGTGTGTGACTTTCAGAAAATTTCATGGTCATACAAGCAAATGCGTGTGCAAGTATATGCACATGTTTGTGTCCATCCTTTAAAAAATCACACATTTATTGGAGAATATGAGATATGCCATTCTATTCCTTACTTACTTTTTTGTTTTTTATTTTTACTTTTTAGAGAAGGAGTCTTGTTCTGTTGCCCAGGCTGGAGTGCAGTGGTGTGTCATAGCTCACTGCAGCTTCAAACTCATGGGCTCAAGTGCTGAGACTGCAGGCACACACCACCATGCCCAGCTAATTTTTTTTATTTTTTTGTAGAGATGGGTCTCACTGTGTTGCCCAGACTGGTGTTGAACTCCTGGTCTCAAAGAATCCTCCTGCCTCAACCTCCCAAACTGCTGGCATTACAGGCATGAGTCACTGAACTTGGCCTTTTCTACTTTTTGCCTTTTTCTTTTTTGAGTCAGAGTTTCACTCTGTCATCCAGGCTGGAGTGCAGTGGTACACTCACAGCCACAAGCAGCCTCAAGTTGCTATGTCACAGCTGAGACCTCAGCCTTCCAAGTGGCTGAAACTACAGGCATGAACCACCCCACCCAGCTAATTTTTTGAGTTCGTATAGAGACAAAGTCTCGCCATGATGCCCAGGCTGGTCTCGAACCCATGGGCTCATGCAATCCTCTCGCCCCTGCCTCCCAAAGTGCTGGGATTACAGGTGTGAGCCATCGCGCCCGGCTCCTTGCCTTTTTCATGTATTAATGTAGCATGGCTATCTTCTTGTACTGGCAAATGGGGCTCCATAGCTCCTTGGGATAACTGCATAGCTCCATTGTGTGCATGTACCTCAAGTTATGTAAGTTAGGGTCCATGATAGGCATTTAGACTGCAAGTTTTGTTATTAAAACAACATTGCCATAAACATCTTTGCATGTTGTATTACTCAGTGCATTTTCATTTGCAAATGTTAGAAATTGAATGCTAACTGGTTTCATTGAAACGGGGAATTTGGATGTAAGGGCGAACTGGCTGTGACATCTGTCACCCCATTGATCCCAGAGTGGATTCAGCTGGGCAGGTGTCTGCTTCCTCCCTCCGTGCTCCATGTGTGTTCCTCCGGAAAAGGGGAATTCATTGATTCACGTGACTGAAAAGTCATGAGCCTGGCTTCCGCTTTGAGAAGAGTAGAATCCTAGAATCCTGGTGCTCTTGTTATGGCTGCAGTTGGCATGCTCTCTGTCTCTGTCTGTCTCTCTCTCTCTCTCTCTCTCTCTCTGTCTGTCTCTCACTCCATTTCTTGGCTTTGCTCCCTCTTTTTTGGCTTCATTCTCATGTGAAGGCAAGGTAGCCACCATCTATTCTCATGTGAAGGCAAAGTAGCCACCAGACAACCCCAGCAAAAAGAGAGAGTTGATTTCTCTTTAATTCTTTATTTTTATTTTTTGAGTTTGAGTCTCATTCCATTGCCCAGACTGGAGTGCAGTGGCACGCTCATGGCCACTCCAGCGTTGACCTGCTGGGCTCCGGCGATCCTTCCGCCTTAGCCTTCCAAGTAGCTGGAACTACAGACATGTGCTACCACACCCAGCTAATCTTTAATTTATTGTAGGGATGAAGTCTCGCCAAGTTGCCTGGGCTGGTCTTGAACCTGAGAGCTCAGGCAATCCACTCACCTCGGCCTCCCAAAGTGCTGAGATTACAGGCTGAGCCACCGAGCCTAGGCGATTTCTCATTAATTCTAGCAGATGTCCTGGAGTGGGGTCTAATTACCTGGCTTAGGTCACTTGTACATTCAACCTTGCACACACATGGGGTGCCTACAGGATATTTTCTTAGCATTGAAATGGTAGGCCAAAGGGAATGCTCATTTTTAGCATCTCCAACACTCTCAGCCAACATTTGTGCATTGTCGAAGCCAACAAAGTCTCTAGGGTCCCATGAGGTAAGTGAGTGTCTGAGTGTCTAGGGTGAGCCCTGCAAGGGCCTTACATATGGAGCCTCAAGGATGCTTGGTCTGATGTTGTGTCCTTGTTAAAGTTTGTTTAAATGCTGTGCCTTTTAGTTTATTAACAGGCAACTAAAATAACATCTCACTTGCCAGGTGGCATTTTGGGTCGGCGTTTAGTATGAAACTGGTCCCCTGACCACTGGAGATCAGAGCTAGCAGAAAGTCCAGCGAGTATGTGATTCAAGAGGTGCACATGGGCTTTTCTCTTGAGCTGCTTGATGATAATGACAGTCATAGCTAACATTTATTGAACACATACTATGTACCAGGCAGTGTCCCTTAGTTCCTCACAACAGCTCTGTGAGGTAGATATCATTATCATCTCCAAAATACACATGAGAAAATGGACGCATGAGAGGATGAGGCAACTTGGACACTCAGCAAGGATCAACAAAGACTCAGAACCCGGGTTTGGGTATGCAATCGTTATGCTACTGGAAACTACTGCAACTACACCAGCTGTGCTGCCATTTAATGATTCTGGCTTCCGGTTTCAAGTGAGAATCAACACAGTCCTACCTGGGATTCTTCCCTTGGCTTCATGGCAGCATAAGAGGTGGGAGAAGCGTCCAGGCAGCTGGTGGCAGGGACAATGCAGGCATCTACTCAGTGAGGGCTCTCACATTCCTCATGGTACCCATGTGACTTCAAGAAGAAGCACAGACTTTCAGCCTGACAGTCAACAGTCCTTCCACTCAGCATCAACTGCTTTACCAGCTTTATATGGTGCCACTCTCCTGCTTTCCAGCCACAGCAGATGTCTTCTCACTGGCTCCAAGCATGGTACCCATGGGTACACTTAGAAAAGAGAGCGCAAGGTCAGGCGTGGTACCTCAAGCCTGTAATCTCAGCTCTTTGGGAGGCTGAGGCAGGAGGATTGCTTGAGACCAGGAGTTTAAGACCAGCCTGGGCAACATAGCGAGGCCTCACCTCTATAAAAAAAATTTTAAAATTACCTGGGTGTGGTAGTTAGGGCTAGGGTAGCCTATAGTCCCAGCTACTAAGGAGGTTTAGGCAAAAGGATCCCCTGAGCCCAGCAGGTCGAGGCCATGGAGAGCCATGAACATGCCACTGCATTCCAGTCTGAGTGACAGAGCAAGTCCTTGACTCAAAAAAAAAAAAAAAAAAAGAAAGAAAGATAGAAAAGAAAAAGAGAGCATAAAAACGGAAGGGCTAACGACTCGCTGGGAGTTCAATCCCAGAAAAGCAGGGGTAAGGGAAAGGGGGCTGAGGGAGGAAAAGAGGGAAAACAGAGTTGAGGGAGTGCATAGGAGCCGATCACTGAGTGGTCACCAGAAGAGCTGATGGCTTGGTCTTGCAACACACTTCAGAGAGGCCGCGTAAAGCTTCTGTGTCTCCAAACAATTCAGAGGAAGCAAGGAGGAGAAGATGTATTTGCTGGCTTCTGTCTCTCATTGGTCAAAGTTCACCCCCAAAGGCCCTCAATTCCCTTGTCCTTCTGGGCTGTGCCTCCTGGCCCTCCAGCAGTCGCCAAAGACGCCAAATCCCAAGACAGCAGTGGTGGTATCTGCAGCTAAGCCACAGCATGCTAGCCTGTGAGCATGGAACAGCACCCCTGGCCTGTCCATAGCAGCCTGCAGCCTCAAAGGCCTGGTGGAGCCCCTGGGTTGGTGTGCGTTTGTGGGAAGCCCCTGGGTGCTGTCTGGTCATACTCTAAGTGACAGAGGGACAAGAAACGGCCATCAGAGCAATGCATGCCAGAGAGAAAGGCAAGAGTATGGATCTGGGCTGGCACATAAGCTGAGTCTAGGAACCACTCCTCTGGGCTATGGCTTTCAGTGTCACCTTCCCCAGATAAGTCTAATTCCCAAATCTGCCTGTTTACATCATCAAGCACCCACTTATTCCTCCAGGAATGATGGTGTGTGTCTGGCACTGGGGGTAGAGTGCCGATGTAGGCACAACTCCTGGCCTCAGGCAGCTCAGTGCCTCCTGGAAAGCAGACCCATGAAAAATTGCTGCATCACAATGCGATGGACACAGAGAGCACACCGTGGAAAGACACTATCTGGAGTGCTACAAAACCCCAAATGGCAGTTGCTTTCAACGGGACAAGCATTTACTTTTTTCTTCATGTCTTCTGTCCCTGCAGACGTGGCCTCTCTGATTCCTCCCATTCCTAGCCTATGATCTTCGTCCCCATCCCCCAGGATGGCTGTGCTGTCCCAGGTGGCAGGGTGAAGGAAGAGATGAAGGAAAGATGGAGGACACACTCCTGCTCTGGAAGAAAAGGATCCTGGAGGGTGCCACATGTCGCCACTTCTGCTTATATTCCACTGGCCAGAACACAGCCACATCTCGCTGCAACAGAGACTGGGGAATGTCATTTTTCTCCTGACCATTGATCTAGCAGAAATGACAACCAGCAGTCTCTGCCACAGACATATAACACAAGGAAGGGTGTGGGGATGGAAACTGGGAGGGGGGCTTCTTGGAGGAGGTGGTACCACTTGAGGTGTCTAAAAAGATGAACAGGTGTGGGTATTCACAGATCAAGGGAAAGGCCACTCCAGGCAGAGGGAACCATGTGAGCAGAGCACAGGGGTAAAATCTGGCAGGCTACCTACATGCTGCCATGCTGCGTGATCGCATGCACGTGTGTGTATGTGTGTGTGTGTGTGTGTGTGTGTGTGCGCGCGCGTGCACTCATGTCTGGAGTGGGGTGTGGTTGTCCAAAGCTGATGCTTGAAGGGTGAGCAAGGCACAAGTCATGTGACTTGCGAACCTCAAAGAGGGATTTTGGCTTTCTCCCCAAGTGCAGTGGGGAGCCCCTAACATGTCAGGGAATCAGTTCTGCGGGAGAGGATGAGTGGGAAGAGGATGTGAAAGGAGCAGGAGAGCTTTTCGGGCTGCTGGGAGGGTGACTGGGGGTAGAGAGGAACAGGCTGGAGCACAGGTGAGGGTAGAGTCACTTTGTCCAGTCTGAGGGAGTTGGCCACAGGTGGAGAGGATAGTTGGGGTGGAAGCGTGCCTGAGGGAGTGAGGGTGGAGAGCAGGACTGAGATAAAGTCAGAGACTGAGCTTGAGTTGTGTGTGTGTGTGCTTGTGGGGGTGTGTAAGTGTATGTGTGGTTTCAGAGGTGGAGCATGGATGGATGATGACCATATCTGGAGTGTGACTATGAGAAGGACAGCTCAGGTGGCAAGAGGTGAAGGTCACTGGAGTCCCCTGGGGTCTGGAGTTCTGATGTGCCCATCAAGGTGAGGGCTGGCGATCCTACCAGACATTGAGATCTTCTGAGGTAAGGCCAGGTGGAGGGGAAGACAGTGCTTGGCCACTACACTGCTTCAGTACTTGTAGCTGCTATTATCCCTGTGACTATCTCCATTGCCACTGTCATCTCTGGTCAGCTGTGATGGGGGATATGTGTGTGTGGCATCTGGTGCCTCGGAGAGCTGTTGCTTCACGTGTTTGCTTCTGGATGTCAAAACACATCCCAGGCCTGAGCCAGGCCACAGTCAAGAACTGTGGTTCAAGGTGCCAGCACCTTACGGTCCAGAGGGGTGCTGGTAGCTAGGAGACCAGGCAGGCCTCTGCCTGATGGAAAGCTCCCTGTGTGGAGGGCCAGGCGCTGGGGCCTGCTCTCCTGGTGCCCCAGGGATAATAAGGATTTCAGAAAGGATAGCCCGACTCGAGGCTGAAAGAAGCTTTAGTTCCTTGTTTGGCGGCTTAAAAAAGGCAAACAGAAGCTTTTCTCCTTTGGGGATCAATGTGAATCCCAGAAAATCCCATTATTTCCCTTTGAGCTCAGTGGCCTGCTCTTGAGAGCTTTCTCTTCCCCAGGGCAACAGGCCCTCTCCTGGCACTGTGTGAGCATCCTGCCCCCGCATGGCCTGCAGGTGGGAATGGGGCACAGGTGAGCCCCAGCAGATTCCACCCTGACCCCTCTACACCCCTAGGAGCAAGGGGCTGGGGGTTGGGTAGGGACAAAGCCATAGAAAAATGTTTTTCAATGTTCTCTTCCAGGAAGCCATTTTTCCACTTCTCTTCCAGGAAGATGCCCGAGGGGCCCTGAATCTCTAGGCTATCTCATTTGGGGTCTGTACCTGTGCATCTGAGTTAGCACTTCCCACCGGGATTCTCAGCAGGGGGATGTACATCATTATGGAAGGATAATCACAATGGTGATAGATGACATTTAGTGAGCCTTTACTGTGGTACCTGGCATTGGGCTAAGCTCCCTCAATGTGTTTAAAAACCTTATGACAGAGGAAGGTATTATTATTATACCCATTTTACAGATAAGGAGACTGAGACATGGACAGGCCAAGTCACTGATCGAAAGACATGTGTGATAAGGTATTGAGCCCTGCCTGGTTCAGAGGGAATTGAGGACTCTGTCCTGCATGCTCAGGCTATCTAGGAAGTTTTCCCTATCAACCCCTTGTTTAGATGAGAAATTCCAGTTTAACTTTTCCAAGAAAGGAAATCTATGAAGCATACCTGGCCACTTATCCATGTTGACCACCAACAGCCAGCCTCCTCCCTTCCAAAGTTGACATCCCAAACTTGCCTGTCCTGTGTGTGCTGAGTACTGAGCCAGGGTCCAGGGAATTACAACCATCTAGAGAAGACACTTCGCAATGGCTCAGGCCCTGTGCCAAGTGCTTTCCATAGCTCCTGGCCTTCAGAGTCCTTACCCTTTGACAAATGAGGAAATGGCATCTCAGGGCAAGGTAAGGTATCTTGCCTAGAATATATATAGAAAGAGTCTAGACAGGAACCAGGATTGTCTGACTTGGGGACTCATGCTTTGATCTACTGAGGTCCCCACACAGGTAGGTGACATCTCTTGTGCAGTGGGGACATTTTTTGCCTGATTGGCTGCCAGATTCTCTGTGGTGCTTCTGAAAGAAAGACGCCGTTTCCTTGAAGCTTCTAAATGAGTGAGATGTTGGCGAAAAGTACTTCCTGGTCATTTCTAATGCAGATGGTTGTGAACGAGGTGTACTAGGGAGGCCAGAAGCCCATGCCCTCTGTTTTCTGGAGCCCTGTTTGACTCTTGTACATACTTACACAGAGGCATGAAGACACACAGTTGCGACAAGGAGGTCTCCTGGCGATGTGCTATAATGCAAAGAAGGATCTCTCATTAGCATAACAAGAGTTCACATTAAAATAGGTGCTCCAGAGAGCACTTGAAAGCTGTTTATTCTTTTGAGTAGACTGAAAGTCCGCATCTCTCTTGAGCTTGCGTTCCTGGCCTTAGCCTCTCCTAGAGGAGCCTGTTCTGGACTAGGCTGTGGGGTTTTCAAAGCCAGCTGCATTTCTCCCTAGTTCTGGGAGCATTTTGCACATCTCAGCCATGGGCTTTGATCTGGGGAATGTGGACAGAGGGCTCTTATGGAGCCTGGGCCCAGCCCGGCTCGTCCCTGCTGCAACTGTCCTACCCAGGGTGACCACCTCGCTCCCTCTGGGCTTCTCTTTACTGGGGCAGGACTGATTGGCTTAAAGAGGCTCTGTCCCTGCTGGGCCTCTTGGCCTCTCTGTCCTCCCCCATCAAACCCGGTGGCCTCTGGGCAGTCTGATGCTGGATTTGTACTCACTTAGCCCAGAGAAGAAGTAGGGCCAAGCGGGGACTGATGGCCGGAGGTCAAATGTTAAGAGGGGTTAAGCCTTCACCCCAGAGGGTTACCCATCAGTCCTGAGACAAGTATGTCACAGGTGTTTCCCTGAAACGTAAAGCACAGGTAGGCCTGCAGGGAATATTCATCTGCTTACACTTATATGCCACTTAATGAAAGGGATATATGTTGAGAAATGAGTCCTGTGCTGCACTTCACAAACCTAGATGCTATACACATTTTTATTTATGTACTTATTTCATATAGAAAACCAAATGTTCCGGCCCCATTCCTGACTATCGATCATTTCCCTACTTAATCTGCAATGTCAATCTATCAGGTTTCTAGATATGCTCCATTATTACCTTATGAGACCACCACCATCATCATACAAGGCCTGTCGTTGACTAAAATGCCTTTCTGTGGTTCATGACTGTACTAAAGAAATACTATCCTCCTGGTATGGAAGGTCCATCCCTTAGTTTCTTATTAATTCCTGGTTCTGATTTTGTGCAAGTCACCATCTCCTGTGGCCTCCATTTTCCTGTCTTCCCAGTAAGGAGCCTGGACTGGACTGGTTGACAATCAATGGCAGATCATACATTGACTTGATCGATTAGAGTCCTTGGGTATATTTCTGCTTTCAAGTGGTGAGAGAAAGTTAAGTCAGATAAGACAGATAAAAGGGAAGAAAATATTTGGCCCCAGTCAGAATTCCCGAGGGAGTTATAACATCTTTTCCCTGGGGATTTGGTGATCAGAGCAGCCCCTGTTTGTCTGTGATGAAAAAATACAGGGAGGTAAGCCCCAAGCTGAGCCTCGGCTCCTTCCCATTTACTCACCTTCTTTTCCCCTTCCTGAGAGGTACTGTGATCAAATGGCTTTTATTCATAGGAACCTGATACATCAAGTCTAATCAAAGTTCGAGGGACTAATTTGTCCTGGGCACATGGTGACATTCCCTTCAGTGGGAATTGGTGGGATATTCATCTGCCTGTTTGCCTCTGACCAGTCAGGGGAAGCTCCAAGCCAAGGTGTACTAGCAGAATGGTGGCATCCCAGTACCTGCCATCTGTGCAGCCCAGAGGTGGGGCTTCATGCAGAATGGACACACTGAGATTTGTGGATAGCTGCATAAAGTCTCACTAAGGCCATGGCCTGGATAAGCATGACCTGGTGGAAAAGGAAATTGAGGAAGATAAATTACACAGGTTGCCCTTTCACCCTCCAGGACTCTTGGTCTCCACTCAGAGGAGTACTCAGACCACCTCTCCAGGGTGCTTGGGTCAAGGCCACGGACTCCTCCAGGACTGCCCTATTTCATCTTGGTGGGTCAGAGAGAGGTAGCTGGCCTGAGGAAAGGACACCAGATATTAACACAGGAATGGCTGAGGACCTGTTGAGGCTTCTTAGTTCAGCTCTGTAGTCAGGGGGAATGAGGATTAATCCCAGGCTTCACTTTGGGCTGTGAAATGTGACAGGTTACTTAACTTCTCTGTGGGCTCTCCATCTGTACACTGGATAACAAAGCATCCATGAGTAGGCACGTGAAAGCATTTAGCACAGCGTCTGCAGCATGAGGAGTACTTAGGAAATGACAAGTGCTATACAAATAACAAGAAGAGGGGACAGGACATTGAATGAGTATGCTATTCAAAGTCCTTGGAAAAGTCTCTGCTACCATGTTCCAGCCCTGGGGGATGAAAGTCCTGATAGTGACATTTGTGGAGTGGTTACTCTAGTGTAAGTGCTGTTTACCCTTTTGTTGGCATTTGATCCTGTCAACAGCTCCGTGGAGGGGGACTGCTGTTGTCCCCATTCTACCAGTGGGTTTGAGCCAACTCTTAGATTCAGAGTCTTAGATTTAGATTCAGGACTCACCCTGACCTTGGCCTGGTGCTCCACAAGGGTAGAAGGCTATGCCCACCGTCTTCAGTGAAGAAGGATGGAGAGGCCGAAGGAATGCCTGTGTTACCAGGAGAAAGAATTGAAGAGATGTGAAAATGGGAGATTTTAAAGGCAGGAGGAGCTGCAGCTGTGATGGTCTGGGTCCTGGCTGGATTCTGGGTCCTGGCTGTGTATCCAGCCAGGACACAGAGAGGGTCGTAGGACCAGTTAAGGCCCAGTGCACAAACCACAGAAAGTGGATTCAATGGGTGGATTGAGCAGCCTCCCTGATCTGGGCTTTTGAAACTGAGTGGGTGGGGGTGGGGTTCACACTGTTCTCTCTCCCAGCAGGGATGGATGTGGCAATCAGGAACAGATGGCAGTCCCCTGAGAGGCACATGGGAAGAGAGGAGAAACCGCTACCTCATTGAAGGGAGGAGGGTCAGACTGCGAGCAAAGCTCACCAAGAGAGATACTTCCCTCTTGGGCATTTCTATCACTGGGGGCCTTTCCCCAGGGCTCCCCTAGAACAGGTTGGGGATCCCAGTAAGGTGGTGCTGCCAGGACAGAGAGGACAAATAGGTCAGAGCCAGTGGTTGTGTTCAAGGACGGGGGATGGCAGAACTATCTCACCCTGGGTGACCTTAGACCAGCCCTCTGTCTAGGTCCCAACTGTGAAATGAAGTGATGCCAGGGCTAACCTCCGCCATCTTGAGCTCCAGGGACATCCGACTAGCATCACCCAGGCCAGGGTTGGGGATTTCCTGCTCACTTCTCCCCTCTGTTCAGTACCCACTGAGCTTTTCAGAAATCTCTTGTTATCATTATGAAGATACTGAGGCCTAGAAAGGGGAAACTATTTTTCTTACTATTATTCTTGCTCATGGGCATATCTGAGGGCTCTAGACCCTAAGTCAGGAGCTGTAAGGAAGTGAGTTGGGGTTGGGTGATGTTTGCGTGTGTTTGATGAGAGGGAGGGGATGGGCGACACTCGGTTTAGGCAATGCTGGGCACTGGGATAGTCCTGAGCCTACAGGTTAAAAGAAAAAAATCTCCCATTAGCTTTGTGAATTACTGAAACCTGTCCCTAGAGGCAGAGTTCCAAAGCCAGCACAGTCTCCTCACTTCTCCGAGAGCCTCAGACCTCCGGCACAATCTCTGGGAAGCCCACCTCTTTCTGGAGTCCTGCACCCCCAGCCTCTCCCACTGCCCCATCTTCCGAGGGCAGATATTGGAAAGTAGCACGGGCCAGAGACCACAGACCCTTCCTGGCCTGGCCTTTGACAATTCTGAGTGACTCACAAGTCCCTGCTCTGCTTCCCACCTCAGGTTCTCCAGCGACACTTTAGTCCCTTTAGGGGGCTGGAGAAAGCAGTGACTAAGGACCCTCTTAGTCTGCCTGAGAGGATGCGGTGGGATGAGGTGCCAGGCAGAGCCAGAAACCCAAAGGCCCAGTCACAGAATAAACGGGCACCCATCAGCTTTGGACTCCATGGCCCTGAATCCCAGATAGAGGCCACAAGAAACCTTCTAAACCTTTAAGAAATCTTCTGGAACACCACCAACATCATACTAAAGACGAAAATGCCTCCAGAGCCCACATTAAACTTATATAGAGCTAGAGGAGCTAGTGGATTTTTACACTTGACTAATTAACAATGTGGTGGTACAGCTTAAATGCTTATTAATTTCAACTTTGCTGGGTGTTGCTTGTTTTTAGAGCCAGTAATTGTTTCTTAAGTCGCAGACATTTCCTTAGGCACTGGGAGAAAAAGCCTGGGGCTTTGTGCGTAGGTTTTTGCGGGGTTGCGGCTGTGGGTGGGGTTGGGTGGGAGCCGGCCAGTCCCAGTCCGCCAGGCTCCTCAGCCCCTTGGGGAGGTGCCAGATTGTGTGGGCGGCGTCGCCTAGGGATGGTGGGACGGGACTCTCACTCGGTTGAGGGCCGGAGCCCCTCTCCGCGGGCTCACTGGGGATGCGCGGCCCTAGCGGTCGCCTCCCCTCCCCCAGGCCGGGGAGCAGGCCGCCGAGGGCTCTCCAATTGGAGAGCCTTTCATCTCTTTGTTTTTACAGTGATTAACCCGTCCGAGCGCGCTCCGAGCGAGGCTACGGGCAGTGCAAGGGGGGAGGGGAGGGGAGGGCAGGACCGGGGAAGGGAGGGAGGGGCGCTCTGGGCTTTGTCGCTTTCAGGGAGCTCCGCTGCCATAGCAATGGGGCTTTCTAAGGCCCGACTTTGATTTCGATTGCATTCAAGAGCCTGCCTGCTCAGTCTCGCGAGCGGAGAGGGCGTTCCGGCGTCCCCAGCCCTGCCCTGCGCCCCTCGCACTTGGGGAAGGCAGGACTCAGCAGCGGGCCCCGGATCGCCGCTCCCGCAGGTGGAGGGTCTTGAGGAGCCGGGACGCAACTTCGGGCACACGCCACCCCTCCCAGCGTCGCCCGAGAAGGGCGCCTGGCCTGGCGCGCCTGCTCCCCTGGGAGCCCCTTCCTCTCGGCGGGCGTCAGGACTGCGGGGAGGCGAAGGCTCAGCACTGGCCCGGCCGGAGAGAGGCCGGGCACCTGCCGGCCGTTCCACCTCTGCATGCATTTCACACTTTCTATCCTGTTAGGCGTCCGCACTCCTCTGCCGACGCGGGCTGTCCCCTACCCCCTGTTTTTTTATGTCATGTGGATTTAATCTAGTTAGACGATTTTATGCTTAAAATTGCATTGTTAACGGCAATTGTTTAAAAGTGGACCGAGAGCGCGGGCGCCCAATCTTTGAACCGTGCATGCCTCCGCGCTGCGCCCGAGAAGCGCCGCGCAGAATCGGCCGGCGCGGAGCGGAGCGGGAGAGGGACACAAAACAATCCTCGGGCTTTCTCGCTGCCGAGCCTTTGGGCCCGTTTTTCCAAGCGCAAACAGATGCAAATGTCTCTGCAAAGATTGCACAAAGCTATTCAGAGAGAGAGGGACGGCCTCTCCCAGCCTCAATAGCCCTTTAAACTCAGTCCAATTGCCCCCACGTCGAGGTAAAAGGACGGTCGGGGCATTTTTCACTCTGGCTGGAAGGGGGCGGAGGAGGCGAGGGTCTTTGGAGCGGGGGCTGAGGGCTGAGGGCTGCTCTGGTTCAGCGGTCTGTGCCATTGACCCCAGCTGCCGCGCGCGGAACACAGGCAGGAAGGTGCAGCGGCTCGATGGGGACCGCGGCGATGCGAAGCTGGTGCCCCGGGAATGCGCGCGCCCGCCAAGGCGGCGGATACTCTCCGGCCCACAAAGGCCGAGCTAAATTGCGATGCGCAGTAGCATGAAAGGGCGGCCTGGACCCAGCGGGAACACTGTGGGATCACAGTCCTTGGAGGGAATAAGCTTTTAACTACTACGCACGACGGCGTCGCCGCACCCTTGGCGAGCCCAGCGCCAGGGTGAGCGCGGACGTGCGTCCAGCTGGCCCCTCGGGCACGCTGACTCGAGCTTTCAGTGGCCCTCGGTGAGCGCGGGCAGCCGCCAAGCGTAGAGCCAGGCATTTCCATCCATCCTCGCCAAAATGGAAGCCCGAGGCCTGCCGGTGCGTTTCTTAAGGTGCCTCATAATCAAGTGGGGCTCGCCACCCCGGAGGCTCGGAGTTTCCTGCCCCTGCGGAAGGCGGTGACGGCGACGCAACGGACCTCTAGACCCCAGACCAGCGTAGGCAGAAACTTCAGCAAAAGACGCCACCGTAGGCGCAGACTTAGTCCCCTGGTCCCCAGCTGTGGCCAAGCGGTCGCCACCTCCAGTTCAGGGCCCGGCCCTTCTGTCCGGTGTCAAACCCATCATGTGCTGTAGGTGCACTGGGCGGCAGAACCCGGCCGACACCAGAGCTGAGAGCCCGGAATGGTCTCTTCCACCTTCGCCCTCCTCTCCACGCTGAGACCTTCTCCCATACCACCCACATTTGCTAAAGGCCCTGGAGGGGGCGGGGTGTCCTCCCCCCACTTTTGGTCTAGTAGTTTCAGGGGGTAGAAATCAAGCTACATTAAATATCGCCCCAGAGATCTACTGTCTTACTTAAGCGAGAATCGACTTAAATTGAGGGTAGGGAAGAAATGATTACCTCAGGAAGGACAGGGAATGGGGGGAATGAATGCTTAGATTTAGGAGACATTTCGGAGGTGTATAAGATGCAGGCGGTTCTGATTTTACCTTGAGGGCAGGGGCTATGGAATAAATGAATGAGTTGTATGGAGCTCTGGGCAGGGACGTTTCCCAAGCGCCCAGCGGTGATTGAGTCTGGGGTGCCAGGGAAGGAGAAGCCTTCCCTTGCGGACTCCCCCCAAGCCCTGTAGCTCTCTCTGCTCCCAGCCTCCGCTTTCCCCATTATGGTATCACGTTCACTCGTCATTATGTGCTGTTGGCCCCAGGCTGTCTTTTTCGGAACTGTGCCCAGCACAGGCCTTGGCACGGAGAGAAGCAGTAGATGCTACCTCCAGGCACGAACCCCGCCGCTCCCTCTATGCCGGCTGGAGCTTTGTGTGCGGCCACAGAGCTCTCCACCACCCCAAGAGCCCAGTGGGGGTGGTACTAGGTTATCCCCAATCTTTCACATCCAGGCTCAAAGTTGCTGTCATTTGCCGAACAGTGGCAGAGCCAGGATTCGAACCTTGGCAGTTGATTCCAGAGCCCAGGCTCCATGACGAGCTTGTTATATACCCAACTTCTTTTCTTCTCTAACCCCACCCCCACCCGCGGCGCTGTGGACCATTTCTGCAGCCTGGGGTGACGCAGCGTGCCTCCCAAGAGGCGCGTCCCTGCCGCCTTGGGCAGGTGCAGGCCAGGCGAGCGCGTGGGGTGGAGAAGGGGCGTTATCTCCTGACCGATGGCGGCCGCACATCTGTTTATCTCTGAAGCCGCGCTGGATTGGATTTCTCGATGTTTATCTCCTGCAGAGGAGCGGTACGCCGGAGCGGCGGAGAGCGCAGCTGCGGGCCCGCCAGTGATTGACAGGTCAGGTGCTGGGCCTCCCGCCCCTCCTGCGTCTAGGCGGGGGCTGCTCGGCTGTCCACCGCCCACCCAGATCCTGGAGCGCTGCAGGTGAGCGTGCCGGCGGCCACGTGCCTCCGGGTCCCTTGGCCCCGTGCGCAGGCCTCCTCTTCATGAGGGACTATTTAGCTGGACCAGAGAGAAGGCAGTGTTGACTTAGTGGCCTGGGGTAGGGGAGTAGGGGGGAGAGGGGGCAGGGGGGAGAAGAGAGGAGGAGGGGGCCAGTGAAAAGATGGATGAAATCCTAATGAGTCAATTTCCTAACCTGTCAGGGAGGCAGCCTAGGGAAACCACCGAAGGAAGGCACTGGGAAGTGCCCTCTGCCTCCAAGAATGCCTGGGGCTGAGAGGAGAGCCTAGACCCTCAAAGGGGTGTGTGTGTGGGGGGGGGGGGGAGGGTGAGTCCACTTCAGAAGGCTGTAAAGGTCAGAGGAAACCCAGATTGGAACGCCTATCTACCTTCCTTGACTGTATCCCCTACCCAAACCTTCACCCCTACCCCAAATTCCTCTCTGCCATTGCAGTGTTTACACTCGTACACCCTCACCTGGAGATGTTATGTGGTTGATGAACCTCAGATCCTGAGTAGAGCTGGAGATGCAAAGCGTGAAGTAGGTGTTCAGGAAACACTGTGGCTGGTAGAAAACTATTAGCCCTTTGAGGAGACAGGCTGAGCTACAGTGATGTGACTGTTGTTTGAAAGACACCTAGGGCCATCAGAGATGGCATTTGGATTTTGGTATTTTTCATACTGGGCCCCCACTGGTGCCTTTGTGGTCTGGTTTTTTACATGAATGTCAGCACACATGGGTGACTTTAATTCCCCCTGCCACAGCAGCTGCCTTCTAAATGAGACATGTCCCACTAATGCTTTCATCCAGTGTCCTCATTTCACCCAACATCTGGCTTCCCATTTCACATTCCAGCCCACTTCAGAAGGGGATGATTGGACGCCCTTTGTGCCCCTGACTTTGGGGGACAGGTAAGCACATCTGCCAAAGCAAATTCCTATCCCTTGTAGTGGTGGTCTGGGGTCTGGAGTGACGGGAGACGGCCTCAGGAGCAATCTAGGCAGTGCACACTCTGCTTTGCTACTTGCTAAGGACTCAAAGTCTACAGAGAGAGCATTAGCTGGTCTTACATACCTGCTGGCCTGGCTGTGTGGATGGATGGCCCCGTGTCACCAGGAATGGAACACGGATGCCTGGATTTATCATTTAACCTAGACTGTATCTAGCTGGCTAATAGCAATAGTCCCCTAGTAAATTGAGGTGTTGTTTTGAGAGATGGATGGATGCTGACTGTCCCCACATGGGACAAATGTCCACTTCCCCCGGCAGATTGGGCACTGACTCTCAGTGTGAACTGGAGGGTCAATAGGTTGTTCCGGAGTGCCAAGAAGTGCAGTTTCCCAGAAGTGGAGCTAGGACTGGTTTGGGCAGTCTTGGGCAGCCTTCTAGCTCTGCACTGAACAAACATTAAATGGCAGGTGGGGTGGGGGTGGTCCATGAATGCTAGAATGTTAGTTTCCTCACTTTTTTTTTTTGAGACAGAGCGTCACTCTGTTGCACAGACTGTAATGTAGTGGCTTGATCATAGCTCACTGAAGTCTCAAACTCCTGGGCTCAAGCAATCCTCCTGCCTCAGCCTCCTGAGTAGCTGAGACTATAGGCACATGCCACCCTGCCTGGCTAATTTTTTTTTTTCTAGAGACTAGGTCTGTTGCCCAGTCCGGTCTTGAGCTCCTGATCTCCAGCAATCCTCCTACCTCAGCCTCCCAAAGTACTGGGATTACAGATATGAGCCACTGTTCCTGGCCAGTTTCCCAATTTTGGTGTTGTCTTGTGGGAGAAGAGCATGGCTCTTATGAACATTTAACAAATCAGAATCCACAGCCTCTGTGGAGAGCCACCAGAAACAAAACCAGGGTTCATGTGAGAGATGAGATAGCCCAAGGCTGTAGTGTATTCTGCTGCGTGTTTATTTATCTTTTCCATAAACTGTTTGACACTCAGGCATGGTTCTCTTTGGCTAGGACCTCTACTAGGAGACCAGAAAGGCAGGAAAGGCCTCACCAGTGCCCCATTTCTTGCTGGTGAATCACGGTCAGGCTTTTATAAAATGAAGCCTATTTCAAAAAATGACTAGTTTTGGCTGATTTAGGCTTCAAGATTTGGAATCTGTTTCCCTTTTGTGAGTTAGACTGGTTCCTGCTAGCAGTGGGCTAGCTGTGGCCATTAATGTTGGCATCTGCCAGGACAGAGGCCCGGGCAGGCCCCAGCAAGCACTGCTCCATCTTCCCAACTACTGCAGACAGGTGGAACTTAATCCGTTATTCCCCTTATTTCTGAAAAAAAAAAAACAAAAAAAAACAAAAAAAACCAAAACCAAAAAAACCCTTTATGTCCCTGAAGAGATCCCAATGGCTCTTACTCTTACAACTTAAAAGGTTTTCCCTCTAAGAACCAGGTCCTGGACATCTTCAGGTGAAGAGTCAGGAATGGAAGGAATGTAACCAACCAGAGTTGCTGGCAGCTGCGAGGAGAAGGTCCTGGAAAGACTCCATAGGGATGGCTTCACCGAGGAGAGGAGAGCAGATTGTGTGGCTGGAAAGGGGGGATTGGGGCAGGACCGAGGAGTCGGTGCAGAGCTCTCTCTATCCTCTCGAGCCTTGGGGATGTTTGCTTTTAGAGAGAGAGATGTATGGACATTGTTCTGGGTGCAATCCTCAACCCTGAGAGCTGAAGCCAGGACTTAAAGCAGCATGTGCCAAGGAGCCCTGGCGGTGTACAAGAGGATCCTGGCAGAGGCCGCTCACTCTGGTGGTATTGACCAGCTCTCCACTTGCTGCCGGCCTCCTCCATCATGTAGGCCACAGCGTTGTTCTGGCGACACTCACTCGCTGCTCTCCATCCCATTGTAACAGAGCCCCCCTCCCCATTAGACCAGGCCCTTTCAGTTGGAACAAGAAGACAAAGGCTGGCCCTCCAAGGAGCGGCTTCTCTTTCTAAATATTTACCCTGCTGCCCTGATTAATCATTAAGTCTCCCTTTGTGTAGAGCTGCACAGGCACAAGTCATTGCCCCCAACCCACTGTGCTTGACATGCCCAGCGGGTCAGGCCTCCCTGTCCTTACCCCTAAGGGAAGCAGGGCTGCAGCAGCCCCTCTGTCCTGCACAGAGGCCCAGAGGCCCGCCTCCGACCTGCAGATGGAGGGCTGGGGACCAGTCGGTCATTTTCCTTGGATGCCAGGGTCTTCTCCCTGGAGAGACGCTTGGCAGGCCAGTGGGTAGCAGAGCCCAAGAGATGTCTCTGTAGTGGAGGCTGGTTTTCTTTCTTTTTAGGCAATCAAGGGATATTTGAAGATGGAGTTCCCTGTGCATTTTAGGAATCCATACCAAGGCAGCTCACATTCCTTCCACAAATGTCTATTGAGTACGTGGTGTGTGCTGGGCCTCATCTCTCCTTTCTGGGTCCTTAAAACCCAGCAGAAGTCTGGCGCACAGTAGGACTTAGCAACCAAAAGCAGAACCCCAGAGCAGCTGTGGGAGGGAGTAACCAGATGGAGAAGAGACTCGTCCTCTACACGATTGAACTCCACTTCTCAGAGGCTTATTGTGTGGGGCTCTGACGTCTTGTTTTAGGTAGGTTGTAGCTTGCTGTGTCTGTAGAAGACATTTTCTAGAAAACTGCATAATTAGGTTGTTGAGAATTAGAACCTTGGAATTGTCCCACGCTCTTAGAAATGGGATAGGGGCTGTGGGAATCCTTATCTGATAGGTTTAGATAACAGTCAACACTTATTGTCTCACCATTTTTGTGGGTCAGAAGTTTGGGAATGGCTTAGCTGTGTGGTTCTGACGTGGGGTCTTTCATGAGGTTGTAGTCAAGATGTCAGATGATGCTGCAGCCTGAAGATGGCACACTCATACTTGGGGCAAGGGCTCAGTTGCTCATTTTGGGGACCTCTTCAATGGACTGCTTAAGTGTCCTTAAGACATGGTGACTAGCTGCCCTCAAAGCAGGTATTTCAATAAAGGCCAGGAAAAAGCTGCAGTCTTTTCTGACCTGGCCTTGAAATCATACTCTGTCTATGCTGTTGGTTAGCCCTAAGCAGTGCGGAGGGCACTACACAAGGCCTGAATACCAGGTAATGAGGATGATTAGAGTTGTCTTGGAGGCTAGCTGCCATACCTTCTAATTTGATGGAAGTGCAATCTCTGGCTTCAGGGCGCTCTATGTTTTCTTATTTATTCATATTATACTTATTGTTCATTGTCTTTCTCTACAGGCTCTTTGACGGCAGGGTTCTTTGTCTTTCTTTTTTTTCCCCAAGTGCCCAGAGTAGTGCTTGCCCCACAGAGGGCAAACAATAGATTTTTATTAAATTCCATTAATTGTGCCAGGTGCTGTGGCTCATGCCTGTAATCCTAGCATTTTGGGAGGCGGAGGTGAGAGGATTGCCTTAACTCAGGGGTTCAATACCAGCCTGGGTAATTTGGCGAGACCTCATCTCTACAATAAATCAAAAAATTAACTGGGCGTGGTGGCACATGCCTATAGTTCCAGCTACTTGGAAGGCTGAGGTGGAAGGATCCCCTGAGCTCAGCCTGGGTGACAGAGTGAGACTCCAACTAAAAAAAAAAAGAAATTCCATTAATTGGAATTGAATTATCTGCCCAGAGCCTGACGGGTTTGGGGACATAGTAATCAGTGCCTCTGACTTGTATTTGTTTTTTTTGTTTTTTTTTTTTGAGTTGGAGTCCCACTCGATCGCCCAGACTGGAGTGCAGTGGCCGCTCCCGGCCACCGCAGCCTCGACCTGCTGGGCTCCGGCGATCCTTCCGCCTCAGCCTTCCGAGTAGCCGGAATTACAGGCGCGC
>CAUYQG010241823.1:0-25491 GCA_963574415.1 Tarsius wallacei | reverse complement strand
GATAGGGGAAGGGATTAATGGCAGTAAATACCTGTCTGGGGATGGGGGGACACTTCTTATCAACAAGGGTGCCTGAACGAGACATATTTGTGTACCTAACCCTTAACTGTACCCCTCAATATCACAATTAAAAAAATATTGAAAAAAAAAGAAAAGAAAAATAAAAAAAAATAAAAGACCTATGAGGCTGTGTTAATTCGGATCATGTAACACTGCAGAAGTAGGCAAACATTGCTAATAGAAATATTCTGCTCCATTAAGTCATCCAGGGACCCAGGATGCCACAGTGCTCTCCCATTACTACTGATAACTTTGTCCACAAAATCCAAGATTGCTCTTCACCTCATTCCTATACCAGGCACACACTAAAGATTTCACATATCACTTCTGCTCATATCCCAAGGCCATACCTAGGTACAAAGGAGGCTAGGAGCTGTAGTGTTTATTATAAATAATCATGTGTCTAACTAAAATTTAATTACTGTGGAAGAATGGTACAAGAAATTTTAGAGGATAACTAAAAATCTGTACCCCAGAGATCATTTTAGATCCTAATATACAAAACACATGAAAAATCGAACTCTTTGATTAAAGAGGAGATATGGTGAGAGGCTGGAATTCTACCCGTGGTTTCTTCATTACCCATAAAGTTCTGCTAATGACTAGCACTCTGTACAACATATTTAGAAACCACTACTCTATAGCAGGGTGAAAAAACTAAAACATCTAAAAGGGTGAGGCAGGTGAAGTAAAGAAATGTAGTAAGTTGGGTGAAACCTGTGTGGCTGGGAGAAGAACAACCCAGAAAGAACCTTCCCAATTAGATCTAAAGGAGTCTCCTGTACTCTGTACCAGTACATGCTTTGCATAATTCTGAGCCCTGAGTTATCAGACGTTGCAATTTTTCAAGATAAGCCAGAAATCTATATTATAGTGCTATCTCCTAATTTTTCAAATTGGTTACTATTAAAATATCTTGTAATGTTGTAAGGTCAAAAATGTATCTACAAGCAGATTTACTCAAGGGTCACCAAATATAATCACAATAATCTTCAAGACTATTTCATTTTCTAGACAAGGAAATTGAGACCTAGAGTGGTCAAGTGATTAGCCCATGCCACACCTAGTCAGATTTTTTGTCTTTCAATTCAATACTTCTTACATTACACAATTATAAAATGTCACCATGAAGTTCAGAATAAGCAAATAAAAAAAATTCTTTAAAAGTAATCTAATTCTATGCTAGAGTTAGTGTTCAACTTGGAAATGAAATATTTGACAGCAGATCAAGCGTATGTTCTATGTCCTATTCCCTCTGAACCCCACAATTGAGAGCAAAGCCTGTTCTGTTTTCTACCCTCCTGACTTGGATTTTCCAGAGCCCTGGCTAGCTGATCAGTAACACATGAGGCCGGGAAGTGTCAAAGGATATCACTGGCAACAGCCCAGTAGCCAATCTTCCTTTCTCTCACATAACCCATTTAATTACACACTCATATCAGTGGCAGATTCATTGTGAAACACATTTTTCAGTTTTATGTGTATTTTTGTCTATATGCTATAAAGTTATATGGTTAAAATGTTTTTGGTTGAAAACATTAAATATATAAAAATGGATAGCATTTACCTTCTAAATGCCTGAGTGGAATTAAATCGTTCATGGTTTAGTTATATGGTACTTGCATAAGCTGTTTTATGAATCTTTCTATTCTTTAGATGTTTCTTGCAGAAGAATCTTATACTGAATTTTTTTTTTATCCAGGCATGAAAAAATACTTCATACTTTATTTCTACCTTATAATGGAATATTTTGAGTCCAAAAATTAGATGAAAGTCTGTGCTTATTTTCTGAATTTTTTTAGTCTTGCTAAGGCTTTATTAATTTTTTTTTTACTCTTAATTATTTTAAAGATGTGGGGTACAATTCAGGGTTATGTATACAAATGTTCATTATGCAGGTATACTTGCTGATGAGGTGTGCGCTCCCTACCAGCAGAATCCCACTAATGCCAATCCCATCTCCCACCCCACCTCCAGCAGTTTCCTGCTATTGCCAAATATTTTCTTATAGTATTACAATAATTGTCTAAGGTCCGCTTATAAGTGAGAACATGTGATACTCAGTTTTTTGTTTCGTGATAGATCACTCAGTATTACAGACTCGTTAAGTCCATCCAAGTTGCTGTGAAGTTCATAATTTTGTCCTTTTTATGGCTCCATAATATTCCATCGTGTATATGTACCACATTTTTTTTTAAATCCAGTCCTTTTTTGATGGGCAGCACAGTCGGTTCCATGTTCTTTCTATTGTGAACAATGCTGCAATAAACATGCATATGCAGGTATCTTTTTCATAAAGTGATTTGAGTTCCTCCGGGTATATTCCCAGTAAGGGGATTGCAGGGGGAAAAATATTTGCTAGCTGTATGTCTGACAAAGGCCTAACATCTAGGATCTACTAGGAACTCAAATGTGGCAAAAAGAAAAAAATCAAACAGCCCCATTACAAAGTGGGCAAAATGTATGAATAGACATTTCTCAAAAGAAGACATATGAGTAGCCAACAGATACATGAAAAAATGCTCAGCCTCACTAGTCATCAAAGAAATGCAAAGTAAAACCACACTGAGATGCCAACTAACTCCAGTCAGGATGGCCATCATCAATAACTCAAAAAACAACAGATGCTGGAGAGGATGCGGCGAAAAGTGAACACTCTTGCACTGTTGTTGGGAATGTAACCTAGTACAGCCTCTGTGGAAAATAGTTTGGCAATTCCTAAAAGATCTAAAAATCAACCTTCCATACAACCCCTCAGTCCCCCTATTTTCTGATTTTTTTTTTTAAATTTGCTTTGATCAATCTTTCCAACATTTAAATAGATTTCGTTTTGATCTAGTAAATGCTATCCTAAATATATAAGAGAAAAGGTTGAAAATATAGGTAATCTATACTTACGTAATAAGTCACAAAGATGTTAGTTTTTAAATTGGAATTTGCTTTAATTTAAAATCTTTAGGTCTCTCTGTCTTTTACCTGGGACTTTGGTGGTTTCTGCGACACTAGCAGTTGCAAAACTAATGCTTGTAGGGGGGCCAGCCTCAGAAAATATGAGTTAAAAGGTGGATTTGGTTTGGTTAAAGAATATATAAAATTTTCCCCCTCTCTATTTCTAATGTCTTAAATAATCATATTTCATTAATAGAATAAATGGGACCATGTGAACCAATTCAAATTTTACTATTAGAAAAACACAGATACAAATTAATATTTAAATCTGCTAATTCCTGATCACGTTCTAAAGTCTTGCGTTTTTTGTCTCTTCTTTCTGTATTCTTCATTGCCTTTCTCTTTTCTGTTTATTTCTATCATAGTTCATTTTTTTATCTTTTAGTTTCCCCTCAATGTACTTTCTAGTCCTGCCTCATTACTGTCAATACATTCCTAAAAAGATTAGTGCACATAATTTGTAAATTTACTTTTCTTACAGATTTACCTAATATTTATACAAATATATTTCTACAGAAAAACAATTTTGACATATATATTATTTTAAAATCGCATAAAAGGCCAGGTGTGGTGATTTATACCTGTAATCTCAGCACTTTGGGAGGCCAAGGCAGGAGGATTGCATGAGACTAGGAGTTCAAGACCAGCCTGGTCTACATAGTGAGATGTCATCTCTATTAAAAAAAGAAAATTAGTGAGACATGATGTCATATGCTTGCAATCCTGGGAGGATGAGGAAAGAGAATTGCTTGAGCCCAGGAGTTCGAGGCTGCAGTGATCTATATGATTGCACTACTGCACACCAGCCTTCGCAACAGAATGAGACTCTTAAAAAAATTACATTGAAGATAACAAACGTTTTCAAGTTACATATTTTTAACTGAAAGCTACCTTCTAACATACCACTGATAATGCCTAATATATGAAATGTATTGCTAAAATTTCACACTAATAATACCTTTGAGTGGGTATTTTTTTCAGATCAATTTTAATTAATTTACATTTTATTTCCTTCAGCTATCTTATCTGTAAAGTAAAAAGATTAAAGTAGAAAATCTTTTTTGTAAAGTCCTCTAGTTCTAAAAATCTTATTCTGTAATTTTTTCTTTCTGATGCCACACGTAAGCATTGTTTTTGAGCCCACACCCTCACTAAAATAAATATACAAAACTTTTTCAATTGCTGATCTTTTTCCTGGCAACGTTATCTTTTTTTAACTGATACATAATATGTGTACATATTTATAGGGTACGTGTGATATTTTATTACATGCATAAAATGTAAGGGTATTTGAAGGTATCCATCATCTTGAGTATTTATCATTTCTATGTATTGGGGACATTTCAAGTTCTCTCTTCTAGCTATTTTAAATATGTAATGCATTGTTGCTAACTATAGTCTTCCTACTCTGTTTTCAAATATAACTTATTTCTTCTATCTAATTGTATGTTTAACAAACATCTCTTTATTCCTAAACCCCCTACACACCATTCCCAGCCTCTGGTATCTATTATTCCACTCTCTACCTTATCATGACCGATTTTTTAGCTCCCATATATGAGTGAGAACATTCAATATTTGACTCTCTGCAGCTGCTTTTACTTTTAACCTACATATAAGACATTTCTTTTCTACTACATTTATGGTAAGGTTTTTGTCTTCTTGAAAATTGGCTCTTTTTCTTCCTCTGCTAAAGAGAAATGTCTGGCTGGTGTACAGGTGGTAACTTTGCTAAATTAAAGGGAGAGCAAAGGTAAGGATGTAACAGAAAAAAGGCAAAACCTTAAGCAAGGAGAATCAGAGAAGAAAGTTTACCTAATAGTTGGCAAGAAGAAAATTATTAAAGAAACATAGTAAAGGGCAGAAGTGGGTTCAGCCTGATCCATGTAATTCACCTCATACACATACTATTGAATCACAGTTATAAGTTAAGGAAGTTTAAATGAGTAGTTAAACCAAATGAAGTAAAGACCCATCTAAACGAAGTCTGTCTTTACCTTCCTTACTTCAGATACACTTACCACCTTCCTCAATGACAAGCTGAATGCCAAAGCTAAAGGGCCAAAGAGATAAAAAGTAGTTATTAACAAGTCTACAATTAAGTGAAACCTGATTGGGCCTTCTGGCTTGATATTACTTATCTCACTGCAGCATTCTTCCCTGTTTAAGACTGTAGTTAAACTGAGGTAGTTCTATTTACCAATTATGCAAAAAGTTAATATGTGAAGGAAGCAATGGAAAACACATTGCTTCCTACTTAATAACAGGAATACTTCCTAAGAAATGCATCATCGGGTGATTTCTTTGTGTGAACATCATGGAATGCACTCAAACCTAATTGGTATAACCTTCAACACAGTTGGGCTGTATGGTATAGCCTACTGCTCCTGGGCTACAACCCTGTTCAGCATGTTACTGTATTAACCACTGCAGGCAATTGTAACACAATGGTAAATATTTGTTTACCTAAACATAGAAAAGATACACTAAAAATATGGTGTGAAAGTTTTTTTGGGTTTTTTTGTTTGGTTTTTTTTAATGGTACACCCGTATAGAGTGCTTGCCATGAATGAAGCTTGCAGAACTAGAAGTTGCTCTGGGTGAGTCAATGAGTGGGTGGTGAGTGCATGTAAAGGCCTGGGATATTACTGTACACTACTGTAGATTTTACAAAAACTGTACACTTAGAATATAATATTTATTTTTTTAAATTTTATTTCTTCAATAATAAATTAACATTAGCTTATAAAACTTTTTACTTCATAAACTTTTTAAGTTTTTAAAACTTTTTGACTCTTGTAGTAACACAACTTAAAACCCAAACACATTACACAGTTATACAAAAATATTTTCTTTATATCTTTTTAAAGATTTTTCTATTTTTACAATTTTTTATCTTTTTGCTTTTTAAACTTTCTTGTTAAAAACTAAGACACAAACACTCACATTAACCTAGGCCTACATAGGGTCAGGATCATCACTATCACTCTTCCATCTCCACATCTTGTTCCTCAGGAAGGTTTTCTGCAACAGTAACATGAATTGAGCTGTCATCTTTTATGATATCAATGTTTTCTTCTGGAGTTCCTCCTGAAGGGCCTGACTGAGGCTATTTTACAGCTAACTCTTAAAATATAAAAATAGAAGGAGTACATCATGATAAAGATATATTATAGTAAATACATAAATCAGTAACATAGTTATTTATTATGATTGTCAAGTGCTATGTACTGTACTTAATTGTATGTACTATACTTTTATATGACTGGCAGTGCTACAGGTTTGTTTAAATCAGCATCACCACTAACATATAAGTAATGCATTGTGCTACAATCTTATGATGGCTATGATGTCACTAGGCAATAGAAAATTTTCAGTCTCATTATAATTTTATGGGACCACCATTGTATATGCAGTCCATTTTTGGCCAAAACATGGTTATACAGCACCTGATTATAGTGGCAGAGGAGAGACCTTTAGGCAAAGGAAATAAATAAAATTTTAAAAAAAGCAAAGATGGGCAGTAGTGACTAAGTCTGTTTTATACTACTATAATAGAATACCAGAGACTGGTTAATTTATAGAGAACAAAATTTTTTTTCATACACTTTTGGAAGTTGGAAAGTCCAAATTCAAAGTGTCATCAGCTTTGATAGCTGCTAAAGTTCCAGTCTCTGCTTCCAAGATGGTGTCCTGAAAACTATATCTTTTGGAGGGAAGGAACACTGTTTCTCACATGGAAGAAAAGCAGAAGAGTAAAGAATCACTCTTGAAAGTTCTTTTTTACTAGGCATTAAATCTACCAAAGAGCAAAACCCTCATGGCCTAATCACCTCTTAAGGGCCCCACACCTTAATACTGTTACAGTAGCAATTAAATTTTTAAAATTTCAGTTATTATTTTTAGTTTAAAGACGTGGGGTACAATTCTGGGTTAGGTACATAAGTAGTCATTGTGCAGGTAAGGTTTGGGTACCCTTATTGATGTTATGTGCCCACCCTCCGGCAGTGTCCCACTACTGACAATCCCTTTCTTACAGTGTTATAAATGTTCAGGATCTGCTTATGAGTGAGTATATGTAGTACTCAGATTTTTGTTTCTGTGATAGATCGCTGAGTATTATAGACCCTAAATCCATCCAAGTTGCTATGAGGTCTATAATTTTGTTTTTCTTTATGGCTGCATAATATTCCATCACAGATATGTACCACATTTTCCTTATCCAGTCCACTTTCGATGGGCCGCACGGTTGGTTCCATGTTTTTGCTTTTGTGAATAATGTGGCAATAAACATACATGTGCGGGTATCTTTTTCATAGAGTGATTTGAGTCCCTTAGGGCATATTCACAGAAGGGGGATTGCTGGATCATATGGAAGGAAGGTCACTTCACCTCTACACTCCTTTAAAATGGGAAGGTCATATGATCCAACAATCCCCCTTCTAGGAATTAAATTTCAACATGAGTTTTGGAAGGCACTAACGTTCAAATCATAGCAATAAACAATAAAAAGGATCATCTTCCTCACTATTTCTCTCTTTTTCTCCTTCCCTTCATCTCCTTATTGCCCCCTTTTCTTCTCCCTCCCTCTCTCTCTTCCTATCTTTTATCTTTGAGACTTCTAACCTGACTATCCTCTACTTCTGAATCTGATCCTGGTAGAGCCATTCTTGTTCTTCTGTTCTTTACTTAGGGCTCTTAGTGTTGTGGGAGTTAAGATGGGGAGTGAAGGAGTTTTCCAAAGCAATATTTTATCATCTAAATTTCTATAATTCCTAACTGACTTCACTGATTGCCTATTGTGTTTTTTCTGATTGGTCAGTGCTGATCACCATTTTTAGTATCACATATGCCTATGAGGTAATTGAGACACCTAAAGGTGATATGATTTGTTTTCCCATAAGGTGAATTAAATTTAAGTCTAACAAGTTCTTACAACAAGAAAAGTGAGAAGAGCAAGACAAAAGAGACTGTCACCCTCTAACTACTGACATTCTATCCTCCACACCACAGAATCATTCTAAAATGCAAGAATAATCACATCATGCCCATGCTTGAAGTCCTTTAAAATGGCTCCCTAAGGTTTATGGATGCTGTTGGATTCATTAGCTGAGCCCAAAGACAATTACCTCACCTCCAGCTATCCCAAAATAATTATAATTTCCCAAACATGTCACACAGGGTTTCATGCTCAGTGCCTTTGTCCACACAGGTCCCTCTGCATCTAGTTATTTTCTAACCATCCTTAAAGATTTGCTTTGAGCCATCCTCTTCCAGGAAGCTTTCTTATACCCATACAATTTAGTGATCTCTACTGCACATGTCCTAGTTAATTTTACATGCCATCATAATGGTTATACTTATTTGTCTGTTCTTAATTAGACACAAGACTCAAAGTGGGGCAGCAGTAAGGTAGGCATTAGCTTTTGAGAGATGCTATCACATAGTATTAAGCTGTGGAAACAGCCCCAGCTTCATCACACACAAATTGTTTGTGGTATATGCTTAATGGTCACATTACTTCATTCTCTGCACCTCTGTTTCCCCAACTGTAAAGCTGAAAAAACCTGGAATGTAGTAAATACTTGAGATATATTATTTGATATAATCCATTCAATGATTTTTAAAAAAATATCTTTACCTATCTAAGTTTAGATCTATAGATATCTCTACATCTATACCCATATACTTGCCTGCAGTACAGTAGCACCTAGACCCTGTTGACACTCTTAATGCAGGTGTCTGTGTAAGCTGCTCCCACAGTAGGGCAGTATTCTCAGAAATGTGCTCCAGAAGTTGTTGATAAATTTATCAAATACTCTTATAATTAAGTATGCTCAATAGACAATAGAATGTCACAGATTTTTTATTTTAAAATTGTGGGGTACAATTCAGGGTTAGGTATACAAATATTCATGGTGCAGGTACCCTTGTTGATGAGGTGTGCCCCCCTTCCCCAGGCAGTTTCCCACTACTGTCAATCCCACCTCCCTGCCACTCCACACCCCCATAGTTTCCCGCTATCAATTCTTTTCTTATAGTATTATGATAGTTGTTCAAGGTCCACTTATGAGTGAGAACATATGATACTCAGTTCTTTGTTTCTGTGAAAGATCACTCAGTATTATAGACTCTAAGTCCATCCAGGTTGCTGTGAAGTTCATGATTTTGTTCTTCTTTATGGCTGCGTAGTATTCCATTGTGTATATGTACCCTCCTTTTTATCCAGTTCTCTTTTGATGAACAGCCATAGATTCTTTAAAAAGACCTCAAGTCAAACTTTATTTTATTCAACCAGTATATTTTTGCTGTTTACTTACGGCAAGAAAGGGCACATCCCACAATGCTTGAGATGGTCTCAGTGTATGCCTTGCCTCTCATTCTGACATAATTATTAATACTGCTCCCTTTCATTTTCAAGTTTCCTGATTTGGACAATTAATTATATGGCCACTCTATTTGAGACTCATGGCCACTCTGATTGCTTATTATGCTTTTCCTGATTGTTGGTGCTGTTAATCATTTTTTGCATCACATATGCCTATGAGGTAATTGAGACACAAAAAAGGTGATATGGTTTATTTTCCATAAATTGAATTAAATTTAAGTTTATTAAGTCCTTATAGCAAGAAAAGTGAGAAGAACAAGACAAAAGAGAGCCTATCACCTTCTAATTGCTCATTTGAAAAAAGAAGGAAGACCTGGCAATTTGATTCTCACTGGTGACACTGCTTAGTTCCACCCTCTCCACTTGTACTCTCTCTTTTTCCAGGTTTCTTTTAGTGTCATTCCCTGTTGAGAGTATTTGTGCCTTACTTTCTTTTCTTCCAATTCCCATAGGAACTTAAGATACTAACCTAGTTACACTCAGTCATTGTAGACATTATCTGTTCAAAAATGGACATTCTATTTACTGTCCCCTCCTAACATAAGCTTCCTCGACTGATTTGCAGATAATTTAGACAGAAACATCTTCTACTTAATCAGCCACAGAATTCCTTTGAAGAGCACATTTCCTGGAAAAGCAGGCCAAGAAAATCAAGTTCTGTTGTTAAAAAAGCTTTATCCTTGCCATTTCAATAAGGCTGTCCTTCTCAGACTAAAAGGATAATGAAAGTTTGCAACATTCAATCATTTGATGAAGAGAAAAAATTTCTGCCAAAGAATCTTTAATGGAATTAATATGAATTGAATTCACATGGTTAGAAAAGCTGTGCATACATTCAGGATAAACTACTTCCCAAGAACAATGTGATCTTGAAAAAGAGTTTTTTGTTTTGGGCTTTTATTTTTGTTTTTCACTTCCCTAGAAAGCTCTTAGAGTTAAGATCTAGACTCTAAAGCAATGGGTCTCTATTGGTGTTTATTCTGTGGTTTCCTGCAGATAAAAATAGAGTTGTGGTGGTTCAGATTGGAACTTGACCAAGTAATTTTAGCTTTTTTTTTTTTGAGTTGGAGTCTCACTCTGTTGCCCAGACTGGAGTGCAGTGGCACACTCCTGGCCACCACAGCCTCAACCTGCTGTGCTCCGAAGATCCTTCTGCCTCAGCCTTCCAAGTAGCCGGAACTACAGGCGCGTGCTACCATGTCCAGCTAATTTTTGATTTTTTGTAGAGACGAGGGCTTGCGAAGTTGCCTGGGTGGGTCTCGAACCCGCGTGCTCAGGCAATCCACTCGCCTCGGCCTCCCAAAGTGCTGGGATTACAGGCTGAGCCACTGAACCCGGCCTAATTTTAGCCATAATAAAGATTGTCCTTAAAGGTGTTCTCATCTTTCGTGTATTTATTGCAGTCCATACAAAACATCTTTCAAAAAACACAGTGAGGTTTGGAAGAAGTTGAATAGTGATAAATACACCCAAGAACAAATAATAATAATAATAACTACCATATAATCAACACTTACTACATGTATTGGTAAGCCATTTAATTAAATCTTCACTCTGAAATGGGAGCAGAATCTATGTGCAAAACAGTTGCTTTGTGGTATAGGAAAAGTTGATGTCAGACTATTGACATACTAAAAGACACATTCTGAAAGATTTTTATTTTAATTTGAATCAAATAAAATGTCAGACACTGTTGTGATTACGAAATTATGTAAAATCAAATTTTGTGTCATAATTTTTTCACTTCTATATTTTTAAGACTAGGATATTGAAGTAGGTAAGGGATTACATAAGACAAGACTTCTCAACAGCCCTAGTCAATAATCACAGGTTTAAATTTCAAAATGGAGTAAATGATTAAATGAAGTAATTTTTGCTTATTCCCCAAGGCTGTTTGTCTCCAAAGGGTACCTTGGAGGATGTATGTTTTAGATCAGTGCCGCTCAAGGTGTCAGTATACAAACTGTTTGCTTCTGGCCTATAACATGATAACAAGCTAGTTCCAGAATGCAAATTGACACTGCTTCCTTCATTGAGAACATCTTGCCACCATTTTTTTAAAAAGTGTCAGGTGAATTTAACAGTGTGCTTAACAAGAAGTCGTTCTACATTTTGGTGCTAGTTCTGATTTTAATGCAACCAGTAACAAAGTTTGTGAACTGACAATAGTTTACACAGCACAACTTGAGTAGCATGTTGTGAGATAAGTTTTCTGTGTCACTTAGGAATTGCATTAGCTGCTAATAACAGAGACTCAGCTACAGAAACTTAAGTGAATTAGGAGATTCTTTTGTCACATAAAAAATATGAGAGACTGCATGGGACTTATATGTCCATCACAAGTCATAAGGTTGAGTGGACCCAGCAGCATTCCATAACAAAATGCAAATGGTTCATTTAGGACAAAATATTTGTGGAGCCATAAGTAAGCAGCACAGTGGCTGCCTTAGACTGACTGTCACACAAACCCCTTTCCCCCCAGGTCACACCTATGGCTCCCCTTAGAGTCCACTATATGAACCAAAGTAGGAGAAAAATGCCCAAGGTTAGTTCATAGACTTATCAGCTTCGTATGTGAGTGTGAACCACAAGTTGGTGACTGGCAGTATATGCTCCCACTCAGGGTGCACCTGAAAGAGTGGTGAGGGAAATCCTCCAAATGGACAGGGCTTCAGGTAGTCTACTTGGTCATCCAATTCCTGTGGAAAGAGAAGGGGATTAAAGCAAAAATAAATATGGTATAAAAATAAATAATGAGACAGCATACAAAATCTGGGAAGAGGTGAGTGGATGGACCTTTGGGAGTAGGCACAAAGTATTGTTTATTACCCATCAAGAGCATCTATCATAGAGAAGATACAAATCAAAGAAATAAATAAAACAACTCTGCCAGTGGATATCATTAGCCTCTGTTCTTAGCCATACCAGTTTTGGCACAATATGAACATTAATAGGGTAGCTATGGTGGCAGGGATCGAGATAGGAGACAGTCTATATAGATTCCCATTCACTAGGACTGATCTAGGTATTGTTTCAATGATCTAACCTGCCAGCAACAGAGAGCAACACTGAGCCTCCAATACAGTGCCACCTCTCAAGGAGACTAAGTTGATTACACTATAGTCCTGTCATCTTGGAGAATGTAATAATTTACATTAATTAAAATCAACACATATTGTCAATTTGGGATTACCTTTCTTGTCTGTGGGGTTCTAGCCAGCACTACTATCCAAGTGTCTCAGAATGTTTGACCCTCTGACTTGGGATTCAAGATATTATCATAGAGGACAAAAGGACCCACTAAAAAACAAAGGAAATTAGGGAGTAGTCACATGAACATGGGATCTTCTGCTCTTACAAATATCAGAAACTACCAGCATGATAGATTTGTAGAATGGTCTTTTAAAGGTACAGCAAAGTCAAGAGCTTGAAAATAATTTCCTGCAAGAATGGGTGGCATGTTATAGAAGACAGTTTTTGTTATAAACCAACAAGTTTCACATGGTGCTATGTCTCTGTTAGATGGAATATATGGTCCTTGGAATCACAGGGTGAAAAATGATTCTGTTTTTCACTCCTCTCGGAAAATTATTTGGAGAATCTATGCTTCCTGTCCCCAAAACTCTAGGGTCAGAGAGTCTACAGCAGAGGTTGGCAAATCTGGCTTGTGATCTGTTTGTTTGTGACTCATCAGCAAAGAATGATTTTTTTATACTTTTAAAGGTTTGGGGAAAGGAGAAGCAGGAGGAAGAGGGGGAAGTGGAAGGAGGCAGAGGAAATATGTGGTCTGCAAAGCTCAACATATTTACTATATGATTCTTTAGATAACTTGTCTAGAAGGCTTAGTTTCCACAGTGAGAATGTTTCTATCAGGGAAACTACAAAAAAGTTCCAATAATTCTAAGTTACCCTTAATCGTCCAGGCACTTTGACAACTTGTGAGAAAAGACCAGAAGTTAAGGAAAGTGTCATAATCCTGGCAAGAGTAATTTGCCCTAATCATTAAGACGAGATAGATTTATACTATGAAGGCAAGGAAAGACACAATCAGCCTCCAGGTGACCTAGTCAGGAGTCCTTTGGAAGCTACCTGCCTATTTTTTATGGTAAATGAAAAATGACAGCAGCCAGAACCTGGAAGAAAATGACAGCAGCCAGAACCTGGAAGCAACAGACCCCTCAGGGATAAGGGTCCAGATTACCTCCTGTAAACTAGTAGAAGTACTAGCTAAAGGAAGGGGGGTGTAGAATGGGTAACAGAGGAGGGAGGTAATGAGTATTGTAGTTACTCTGACACTAACTTCAAGTTGAAGGCTGGATTCATGCCACTGACCCTCCTCTTATACACTTATCCTGGAAAAGGCACTAACCAGAACCATGGGAGAGCAATTCCTACATGGGATGATTTTATAACACAAAACAAGTACTAAGACAAAAAATGCTATACAGCACCTCAGCCCAAGCTGTCTCCTAGTCAAAAATCATCCCCATATTGACTAGGAAACTTTTGGTATGAAGAGTGTCCAGAATTTCAGCAACTATCTCTGTAACTGCTCCTTTACAATTTTTCAATAATGAAAATAAAGAAAACAACTTTGTAGACTTTTTGTATATTTTTATATAATTTATATATGGGGAGACCCCAAAAATCTGGAATTTATTAATTAAAAAATTGTGTATTTCTTACATGCTTAAACTTCAGTCACCTTCAAAGTACTCTCCATCTGATGCACTACACCAATTAAGATATCTTTTTCACTGCTCAAAAGTTATTGAACTTGTCAATTTTTATGCCTTTTAGCACTTCTGTCTTTTTTTGTTTCACTTCTCCTACATTGACAAAACATGTCCCTTTGAGAACTTTTTTTCATCCAAGAAAAAAAAAAAAGTTGCTCGGGGAGAGTTCAGGTGAATAGGGAGTGTAGGGCACAGGGATCATGCTGTTTTGGGTCAAAAACTGCTGAATATTCAGTGCAGTGTGGGCAGGTGAACTCATAAATCACCCATCATGAAATAGGCAAGCACATTGAAACAATCTCCAAAAATAAAATTCACCAAACACAGCCTATCACAACACTAGCTGGTACACTGATGATGTTGGGTTTCTGGAACACTTAGCTGTCAGAGGAAGCCTGTACTACAAGGAGTCTGCCCTCTGAAAGATAATTCCGGTTTTGGGGGTCCCCCACTTATAATAAAACACACACATTTTGAATGCACAATTTGATGAGTTTTGACAAATGTATACAGCCACGTAACCACACTCATAAGGTAGACAGAGTATTTCCTTCTCCCCAGAAATTTCTCTTGTGCCACTTCGCAGACAACTCTTATCCTAGAGAAGCAGCAACTGTTCTATTTCTCCTATCACAAATTAGAGTTTCCTGTCCTAGACTTTGATGCAAATACCATCATACAATGTGTATTCTTTTAGTCCAGCAAATGCTACAAAACTGCTTGTGTTTGGTTTCATTTGGGCTCTAATTAATCTATCAAGTTAAACCTACTCAGAGTAATTTTTGCTTGTCCTCTACTGATCTACTGCTACTTCAACATAAACAGACACAAAAGGTTAATGAGTAAAAGCAAACATTTTATTGATGTGAACCTAATACAGAAATATCTCTTTGTTATCAGAAAAGAATTTCTCAGGGCATTTAATACATCAAAGGCTGGTATTTCAAAAAGCAAAGATGATATACCTTCAATAGAAGCTCTAAAGCATAAACTCTAAATGAAACCGCCTGGGTCTGAATCTTGGCTCCATCACTTTCCATATGGGTGGCTTGAGCAAGTTATTTCTCTTTTCTCTGCCTGTTTTCTCATCTGTAAAATCATGGATGTTATAAAACCACCTTCACAGAGTTGCTATGAGGATTAGACAGTTAGTATAAAGAAAGCATTTTCCATGGTATCTGGCATATAGCAAACATTCAGCACAATTTAGCTATTAATACAGACAAAACTAATAAGTGAAACTGAACATATCAAACATGCATATTTTACTTTTGTGTTATATAGAAGTCAATTTTTCCAGGAGACATAAAAAGGTATCAAAGACTTAAGAGAAAACAGTACAATATGTTTCTATTATGATTAGTTATCTTGTGCTAATTCAGTCCCAGAAAATGGCTTTCTACTGTTAAAATAGAAAAACCTAAATTAAAAATGCTTAAACTTTCTACTACCCATTGGGTCAATACACATCAGGACATCAGATAGAACTTGACCCATCGTTTTGTCTCCACCTTCCTATTTTCTAAAACCTTTCTTCTGGCAATTCAAGACCCAGGCAGAGTGCTTCTGCTCCCCATCCCCAAATCCCTCACTCCATCACTGCTTCACTCTTTCTCCATTGTCCTTTTCTGCACACAGTTTTGGTGTCAATTTTCACTAGTTATTCTCTTTTCATTTTGTCTTACTGTCATGGAATCTTGCCCTTGCTGTCAATAACATAATTCTTAGAGTCTATTTTCCAACATAATGTTGCCAGTAGACTGAGAAATAGCAGTGTTTTGTTAGCTCTCCTAATGGCTAAAAATAAAAATTTAAAAGCATGCTAAGACAGATAGTACCTTCCAGCAGGTTAGTGATTACAAAATGACAATCAAGTTGATATATCATATATACTTGAAATATTTTTACCCGAAGGATGCAGGGATGGTTCAACACCTGCAAGATCATAAATGCAATTAAATGCATCAACAGATATAAAAACAAGAACCACATTATTATATCATTAGATGCAGAAAAAGCTTTTGACAAAATCCAGCATCCCTTCTTGATAAAAACCCTTGAACACCTAGGCATAGAGGGAATATACCTTAAGATAGTAAGAGCCATCTACAATAAACCCATAGCCAACATATTGCTAAATGGACAGCAATTGGAAGCATTTCCCCTGAAAACCGGAACAAGACAAGGCTGCCCACTCTCACCCCTCCTGTTCAACTTAGTGTTGAAAGTCCTAGATAAAGCAATCAGACAAGAGAAGGAAATCAGGGGAATCCAAATAGAAAAAGAGGAAGTTAACCAATCCCTCTTTGCTGATGATATGATCCTATACCTTGAAAACCCAAGGGAATCTGTCAAAAACCTCCTTGCTCTGATAAAGACTTTGGCAAAGTGTCAGGGTACAAAATAATGTGAAAAAGACAGTCGCATTTTTATATGCCAACAACAAACAGGCAGAGAGCCAAATAAAAAGCACAATCTCATTGACAGCAGCCACAAAGAAAATGAACTACCTTGGCATCATCCTAACCAAAGAAGTAAAAGATCTTTACAATGATAACTACAAAACACTGCTCAAAGAAATCACAAAAGGCACAAACAAATGGAAAAATATTCCGTGTTCATGAATTGGAAGAATCAACATTGTTAAGATGTCCATCCTACCCAAGGCAATATACAGATTCAAAGCAATACCCATTAAATTACCATCATCATTCTTCTCAGACCTGGAAATGACAATACAGAAATGTATATGGAAACAAAGACAACCATAAATAGTTAAAACAATCATCAGCAAAAGAAACAAAGCAGGAGGTATCACACTTCCAGATTTTACACTTTATTATAAGTCTACAGTAATCAAAACAGACTGGTATTGGTACAAGAACAGGCATATAGACCAATGGAATAGAACTGAAATTTCAGAAGCAAACCATCAATTTCTTAACTTGTCTTTGACAAAGCCACCAAAAACCACCACTAGGGAGAGGAGAACCTATTCAGTAAATGGTGCTAGGAAAACTGGTTGATCACATGCAGAAGATTTAAACAGAACCCCTACCTATCACCATACACAAAAATCAACTCTAAATGGATCGAAGCCTCCAACTACAATAATACTATAAGAAAGGGACTGGCAGTAGTGGAAAACTGTCAGGGGAGGAAGGTGGGATTGGCAGTTGAGGGAAACTGCTAGGGGAGGAAGGAGAATATCTCATCAAAAAGGGTGCCTGCAATAATCAACGTTTGTATACCTAACCCTGAATTGTAGCCCACATCTTTATAATAAAAAAATAAATAATTTAAAAAATTAAATAAAAAGATTATTAGAAAATGCAGGAGGCCAGGCTCAGTGGCTCAGCCTACAATCTCAGCACTTTGGGAGGCCGAGGCGAGTGGATTGCCTGAGCCTGCGGGTTCAAGACCTGCCTGGGCAACTCAGTGAAACCTCATCTCTACAATAAATCAAAAATTAGCCGGGCGTGGTAGCACATGCCTGTAGTTCCAGCTACCTGGAAGGCTGAGGTGGAAGGATCGCGGGAGCCCAGCAGGTCAAGGCTGTGGTGGCCGGGAGTGGCCACTGCACTCCAATCTGGGTAACAGAGTGAGACTCCAACTCAAAAAAAAAAAAAGAAAATGCAGGAGACACCATTATAGACATTGGAATAGGCGATCAATTCCTGATCATATCACAGAAGCCCATGACATAAGGGATAAGATAGACAAGTGGGACCTCATCAATCTGAAAATCTTTTGCAAAGCAAACAAAGCTATGAAGAAAGCTGGGAGAAAGCCCACAGAATGGGAAAAAAATATATGCCAACTGTTTACTGACAAAGGCCTAGCATCCAGGATCTAAAAAGAACTCAAATGTGCAAAAAGGAAAAAAAGCAAGCAACCCTATAAAAAAGTGGACAAAAGACATGAATAGACACTGCTCAAAAGAAGGCATACAAACAAACAGATACATGAAAAAGTGCTCAGCCTCACTAATCATCAAAGAAATGCAAATCAAAACCTCACTGAGATACCACTTAACTCTAGTCAGTATGACCATCATCAATAACTCAAAAAACAACAGACACTGGAGAGGATGTAAAGAAAAGGGAACACTTCTATACTGTTGGTGGGAATGTAAATTAGTACAACTTCTATGGAGAACAGTATGGCAATTCCTAAGAGATCTAAAACTCAACCTTTCATCTAACACAACAATATCCCTTCTGGGAATATACCTGGAGGAACTCAAAGCATTCTACAAAAAAGATACCTGCAAAAGCATGTTTATTACAGCAGTATTTACAATATCAAAAACAGAACCAACCACACTGCCTATCTAAAGTAAACTGGATTTTTCTAAATGTGGCATATATACATGATGGAATATTACACAGCCATAAGGAATGACAAAATTATGGACTTCGAAGCAACCTGGATGGATTTAGGGTCTATTACACTCAGTAATCTATCACAGAAACAAAGAAGAATATCACATGTTCTCACTCATAAGTGGACCTTCAACACTTATCATAACACTACAAGAAAGGGATTGGCAGTAGTGGGACACTGCTAGGGGAAATGAGGCATATAACATCATGAAGGGTACCTGGTCCTAAGCCAGGAGAAGTGAGGACCAATGGGAGGCCCAAACTTCACCTGTATGTAGACCACTTATACACCTAATTCTGACTTTTATCCCACATCTTTAAAATAAAATATATTAAAACAATTTTTTCATACCTTATATTCTCCAATTTATCAGAATAATTGTTTTCTCTTTAATCAATAAAAATATTTTCTAGCTGGACATGGTGGCTCACACGTGTAATCCTAGCACTTTGGTAGGTGGAAGCAAGAGGATTGCCTAAGCCCAGAGGTTCAAGACCAGCCTGAGCAACACAGGTAGACCTCGTCTCTACAGTAAATAAAAAAATTAGCCAGGCATGGTGGTGCGTGCTTGTGGTTCCAACTACTTGGAAGGCTGAGACAGAAGGCTTGCCTGAACCCAGCAGGTTGAGGATGTGATGGCTGCGAGTGCGCCACTGCACTATAGCTTGGGTGACAGAGTAAGGGGCTGACTAAAAAAATAATAATAATACAAATATTTTAGTTTTTCCTTTAAGAGAAATTTTATCTGCTTCTGCAAAATGCAGGCAGGATCAAACTTGGTTACCTCTGATTTTTCAATCATCTCTTTATCTATTTTTTATATTTAAATATATTCAAAGCCTAGAATAAATATGTGCCTCCTCAAGATTAATATTTTTAATAGCTGTATTAAAAGCAATTTTTCTAGTATTTTAACCTGTGAGCACAAGCCAACCAATTCCTCAATATTCATAAATTCACCTGTAAGGGCAGGTTCATAGTGGTTTCATTTATCAGTATTAATTTCTATCTGCTCCCAGAAAACAATATTCTCCATCTGCTTTTTCTGTGTTTCTTGTTCATATTTCTTTTGCCATAGTCTATTTTATTCAACCAGCTTAAAACATCACAGTGTCTTTTTACCCATGTAACACTGTCTTCTCATTTCTGTAATATGTATTTTTTCTTTTAATAAAATCTTGGACTGCTTAGCTGTATTCTTGGAACATCAAGCCAAGTTCTTGTTATTTTTTTCCAGTTATTTCTTCCAAAATATATCACACATTACTTTACTCTTGAAACTTACATCATTCTCTTTCATCCCTAGCAAAAAATGACTACAAATATGCCTCTTGGAGTAATTCTTAGTTATTTGATAATCAAAATTCCCACAGCATATTCCCCAGACATCTCATGCTGATTTATCTTTTGAATCTTTTTCTGACAATAAAACATAGCTAAAGCAATTCTGTGATGTTTGTATTTCATGGCTCCAAATTGGTTTCCCTTTCCCATTTTGGCTTTTCCTTTCTTTACTTAGATCTTAAGAAATATGAGGAGGAACCTGAAGGAAAATAAGCCCTCATTTCCCACTAACAGATAAACCTTAAATAGTTCCTTTTGCCCATATTCTCTTTGACCTTACTCTTTTATTTGTTCTCTGTAACATTACTCTTTCCTTTGTTCTTTTTATTAATCATCAATTGCCCCCTCTCCTGTTTAACTGTCAGCCTTTCCTGACTAATGCCACCATGAGCCATCCCTCTGCTTTGAAGTCTTTCAGTATTTACATTTAAGATATGGAACACACTGCTGTATATTTGCTGTAGCAATATTGCTAGATATGTGTGTGTAAACAGATGATCCTTTTGGCTCATCAGCTAAAGAGTTCTTTTTCATTTTTTCATCTCACTGCTCATGAAAATGCTGGGAATGCAACTATTACCATAAAAATGTTTGAATCAGTGTATTTAATTGCCCATTTATTCATTCATTCAACATTTATTAAGCACCTATTCAGCATCACTCACTGTGCTAGCTGCTGGGAGTACAGAGACTAATCAAGTGGTCCTAGCCTGCAACAGTTCTTGATCTAGAGAAAAAAAGAAAAACATGAAAATAGATGGTTACAACACAGAATACAAAATCTATAAGAAGTTATGGAATTATTTTTTAAAAAAAGATCTCCTAAATCAGGGTAAATTGAGAGTGGAAGAAGAAGAAAGTGGAAAAGGGAGAACCAGTAGAATTTAACTAGGAGAAAAGAAGGGAGACAAAATGCTTCAGGCAGAAGGCAAAGCAAAGAAGAAGAGGGTTATGGGGTTGTTAGGGAAGGGCTGGTATTCCACACAGCTGTAGAGAAGAATTTGGAGAAATGCTAAGAGATGAAACTGAGATGGCAACAAGAGCCAGATCACAAGAGACCTTGTATGCCGTGTTGAAGAATTTTCCTTTTGACCTGCTCACTGCTTGTCTATGACCGTAGTCACTGGACTTCTGACTAGCACCAGGAAAGTAGTTCCTGATTCTGTCTACTTCTCAGGTTTCTGCTTTCCACTGCTTGAAACTCCTTTGATTTGAGAATGTATCTTCACAGTTCAACTCTCAGGATTAGACCAAATACCACTGCCAGATAATCTATCTTCTTGTACTTTCTCTCTCACATCTCTGCTTTAAAATCTCTGGTGTTTGTTTGTCTACCAAATATATTAAAAATTCTGCACAAATAGCCTCAAATGAACCTCCACTATCATTTCCCATTTCCCCCCTAAACACACGATTTACAAATGGATACTATGGTTTCTCAACTCCACGCCTTGCTCAAGTAGCTCCTCTCACAATATTCTTCTCACTTTCTGTCTGCTCAAACCTTTTCATTTTTCCAGACACCTATTATATTTCACTTTAGAGCTTTATGTATTTATTTTATTCATTTGACAAAAATGATTGTTCTTCAATGGTCTGATCCATGTCTTGACTACCTTTTCTATTTCCCATATTGCATAACACCATCTCTGGAGCTGAGGAGCCAAGTTAACATTAAATTAGAACATACTAACTTGGTGACTTTTATTAATGAAGTTCAGTTAACTACGATTTTCTTCTTGAATGATCATCGTAGTTACTTTTTCAACTCAAATTTCATCATGATGTTATTTACAAGGAAGGTAGAGACTGATGTTTTATCTCTATTTTATAGAAATTAACATTTGCGTAATAAGCAATTAAGGAATTTATTTAAATGATTTGGGCCTGGAATCTAAGATCCTCATACAAATTCAGTGTTTATTCAGACTATGCTTGATCTGAAACTCTTTGTCTTAAAGAGATTATAAATAGTATTTTACTACTATTTGTCATTAATACTGGGAGGAAACAGTAGAATGTTAAATGTCAGTAAATAAAACAAGTTAAGTAGATTCTAATCTTAGAATTCAGAGCTATGAAGACTTCAATTAAAAGGATAGAAAGTTAAAAGGAAGTTTAGAGTGGTCTATGCTAATTTAAATTGCTTTGGGTGAATTTGCTGAGCATCAATTTATTCAAAGCCATTTCACCACATGGCAAACTCATCCAAAGATCATCTTAAGGAAAATGTCAGATCAATATCCTAAGATTGAAAAAGGCTTTGTTGCAACCATTTGAGGATACATTCATGGATGAACACAAGCCCACCAATATATAAGTAAGTCTAAACTGTATTTAAGAAAAAGACCACTCACTCACAATAAAGCATTAAAATTTGAGAAATACTAGGCATCCAAATTGTAAAACATGCATGGAATTAGCATCCAGCTAAATTGAAGCAATAAATCCTTACTTTAAAGAAAATCTTATGTAGTTCATCAATGTTGGCAAATTGACTTCTTGAAAACTGATTTATCAATTGCAGTGAATTGTCCTGATTCCAGTTTGGAGAAATGTCTGGCCTCAGTTGCTTATGTGTACTTCTTCTACTGTGGTTCTGGGTTGTGTATAGGCACTGTAGTTGATATCTGGTCTTAGTTTGGCCCTTTATTGTAGCTAATATTGCTTTTTCTTACTAATGTCCTTCTTTCAAGATTTTAAGTTCAGTGAAGATTGGGACCATGCATCACATTTTATGTCTCTATATTCTCAGTACCTTGCACATTGTTTTATATTTGATAGCCAGCACTGTTAGCTATCAAGTGCTTGAATGAGAGCAGAGTATTGACCTAACTACCTCACCTTTGAGGGGGTGATTATAAGAACTCTCAAAAGATATTTCCTTTTAATGGTGGGGTTAATAGTTTTATCTTCATATGCGAAATACTATATTATCATTACAACTAAATTGGATTTGTTCTTGAGTGGCAATTGGAAAAGGAATCACATATTATCCTTCCTAAACCTACCAATTATTGGATAACATTTATATAACAAACTTTGTATTACAAGGGATTTCTGTCATTGTTCTACTTTTAGTAGAACTATGATTTATTTTAAGGAGCTCTTCTTTCTGTTTTGCAGTGATGCTATGAGTGAGGACTCCTGGCTATTTTATTATATATTAGAAATGCCTCTCTCCATATATTATGACTCCTAGATGGCCTGCCTCCATCTCTGACCCTCAGAGAAGAAGGTTGTACCATATCTGGTATCTGAGATTCTCCTCTTACATTTTGAGATTCTGAAATATTCTGTAATTACCTGCTAGGTGTCTCCCTTATTCTCAGCCCTGAAAGTCTCTAGTTTGGTCCAGCCTTATTTGTTTTTTGAAACTAATTTATTAGCTTATTATTAAAGCCTCTTGTGAAATCTGACTCATGCCCATCAGTCTATGCTGTACTTTTTTTCATGCTCTCATAGCATATTCTATATTATATTTTAGCTATACCCACACCTGACTTCCACACTAGACTCTGAACATCCTTTTTGCCCTTTGTCCTCAGACAGTTATCCTCCATAATATATGCTTTCACACTAGGAAGATTTCCTTTTGATGCAAAATGACTAGGTTTCCAAATCCTAAACTACCAGAACATGAGGTCCGTGACAGCAAGGAGTTTTCTTGTAATGTCCATCATCATATCCTAGTTGGATATGATGGATATCATTATATCCATCATCATATCCTAGAACAGTGCCTGGAAATAGTCAGCACTAATCTTGATGTTTGTGGTACAAAAGAATACAGTTGGTCCTTCATACCCATGGGTTCTGTATTCACATATTCAACCAACAACAGATCAAAAGTATTCCCAAAAAAGTATGTTTGTAGCAAACATGTACAGGCTTTTTTCTTAGCATTATTCCCTAAACAATACAGTATAACTATTTACATAGCATTTATATTGTATTATATATTATAAATAATCTATAGATTAAAGTATATAAGAGAATGTGCACAGGTTATATGCAAATACTAGACCATTTTGTATCAGGAATCTGAGCATCCATGTATGAATAAAATGGTGTCTAAGGTGGGTCCTAGGACTAATCCTATGGATATCAAGGAATGAAGACAGTATTATGTTAATATGCAACATTATGAAGGGAACAGTGTTACATGGGTCTTTTTAGATATTTGTGAATCATAAAGACTGCAAATTCCTTTCCAACCTTAGAGACAAAACAGTCTAGATTTTTATGTAATAGTGATTTGTAAAATTTTTCATCACTGATATTTTTCACTCATGGTGGTTTCTCAGGAAACATTTGTATTTTAATAAGCAAATAGTTGTCATGTTTTAAAGCTTTACAGGTTCTAGGCCTTCCACTCCAAAATGACTGCCTCTCTCACATGGAAACTGAAGCAACTGTTGTTAACTTGGATGGAATGGAATATTCTGGACTGGCTTCGAGTTAAGCATCCTTTAGGATGACTTGAAGAGTCAGGTCAACCACCCTCTAGAGATTTTCTGTGTGCTCTGAGAGGTCCAAACTGTTTTCTTCATGGACGTCCAGAGACCCTGCATATAGCTCAGGACCCCTGTGGAAAAGGTTTTAAATCTGGCCAGTAGCTGGGGTTTGGATGTATGCAGAGTCTATGGGACTGGGGTTTACTAAAAGAAACCAGAGTGGAGGAAGAGACAGTGAGTGAAACATTGAAAGAAAAACTTCCCATGTGGACACAAAGCCTGGCCAAGTAAGTAGAGTGAGCAAGAGAGGAAACCAGCCTCCAGGGACTATGTCTGACCACTGGGTCCCTATCTGGGGCTAAGCCTGAGTCCAAGTCTGGACAGAGGGAGCAGAGGTACAGAGGGCTAACAATAATGAGGCAGTGAGGATGGCAGCAGATCCACGGTGCTCACTGGATAAAAGGGTTCATAGGCTAGCAGAGAGCATCAGCTGAAGAGGCAGCTGCTTCAATGCATAAGACCCTCCTGGCCTTCTTGGAGAAAGCTCAATGAGATGAGAAAGACTTGCTTTCTAACTGAACATTGTTCACACCACTCATTCCCAGCACTACTCCCACAAGGAACAAGACTTTTGAAAGTTCAAGTTGTGCCACTAATTAAGCACCAAGCAGGCTCTTCTACAGAAGCATAGGCTTATATAAAAGCAAAAACAACATGTATTTGAAAGTTTCTATGTCTTTACACTTGTAACAGAAGGTGAAGGGATGCAAATGGTCTAGCCAAGATTGGACTATATTGATTAGGTAGGGAAAGATATGTAGTAACACTCTAAAGACAGGAATGGAAACGATAACCACTAGATTTCAACTGTTGGCTACCTCTGCACAAAGGAAGGAAATATGAGTAGGGAGAATACCCAAGGGGAATCTGTTTTTTCATAGAGACTTATTTACTAGGTTGGGTGATAGTACATGACTGTTCTCTCTATATAAGCTTTCTTAAATGCCCGAAATTTTTTTTTTTTTTTTTTTTTTTTTTGAGTTGGAGTCTCACTCTGTCACCCAGACTGGAGTGCAGTGGCTGCTCCCGGCCACTGCAGCCTCGACCTGCTGGGCTCCGGTGATCCTTCTGCCTCAGCCTTCCAAGTAGCCGGAATTACAGGCACGTGCTA
>CAUYQG010241821.1:0-11026 GCA_963574415.1 Tarsius wallacei | reverse complement strand
ATCATATTTTCACCTAGAAAATTGAGCATCTTATGGAAATTGGAACTGGCAACCAATTCCTGATCAAAATCCCAAGTGCCCATGCCATAAGAGATAAGATAGACAAGTGGGACCTCATCAAACTGACAAGCTTCTGCAAAGCCAAAGAAACCATTGAGAGAGTGGGGAGACAGCCCACAGACTGGGAAAAAATATTTGCCAACTGTATATCTGACAGAGGTCTAAATCTAGGATCTACAAGGAACTCAAACATGCCGAAAAGAAAAAACAAACAGCCCCAATACAAAGTGGGCAAAAGATATGAATAGGAACTTCTCAAAAGAAGACATACAAGCAGGCAACAGATACAAGAAAAAATGCTCAGCCTCACTAGTCATCAAAGAAATGCAAATTAAAATCACACTGAGATACTGCCTAACCCCAGTCAGGATGGTCATCGTCGATAACTCAAAAAACAACAGATGCTGGAGAGGATGCGGGGTAAAAAGACCACTTTTACACTGTTGGTAGGAGTGTAAACTAGCACAACCTCTGTGGAAAACAGTTTGGTGAATTCTAGATCTAAAAACCAATCTTCCATACGACCCTGCAATCCCCCTACTGAGAACATACCCGGAGGAACTCAAATCACTCTATGAAAAAGATACCTGCACACACATGTTTATTGCAGTATTGATCACAATAGCAAAAACATGGAACCAATTTTGCTACCCATTGAAAGAGGACTGGATTAAAAAAATGTGGTCCATATACATGATGGAATATTACACAGCCATAAAGAAGGACAAAACATGAACTTTGCAGCAACTTGGATGGACGTAGTGTTCATAATAATGATCGATCAATCACAGAAACAAAGAACTGAGTACCACATGTTCTCACTCATGAGCGGACCTTGAACAATTATCATAATACTATAAGAAAGGGATTGGCAGTAGTGGGAAACTGCTGGGATGAGGGAGGACAGGGATTGGCAGCAAGGGGAAACTGCCCAGGGAGTGGGGGACACACCTCATCTACAAGGGTGCCTGCATAATGAACATTTGTATACCTAACCCTGAATTGTACCCCTCACCTTTAAAATTAAAAATTAAAAAAAAAGAAAATTGGGCATAAACTCTAAACATCCTAGACTTGTGAGGGTGCAGAAAAATGGCACACTAGTTAGTACAACTGATAAACATTAAAATAGTTTTTTCCCTGTGGTCCAATAATATTTTTATGAAATATTATCCTAATGAAATTATCAGAAATATGTACAGTGATTTCTGAATATTGTTTTCAATAGCAAAAATCAAAATGAAAACAATTTACATTTCTGTTGCAAGTGAAAGGACATTCATACAACCGAATACTCAGCAAATCTTTACAAAGATAATTTTCAGGATAACTAATGACACTGAAATGGACAAATATACAATATTAAGTTTTAAAAATGATTAAATTCAGTATAACATGATATCCAGTAATTGAACTGGTCAAATCTGAACAGCAGAATTACAGTTGTTTTTTATATTTGCTTTATTCTTAATTTGATTTTCAAATATTTTGACCATGAACTTTTGCATGTGTGACTTTTAACTTAATAAGGAATTATTTTAGCTTGTTATTCCTAGATACTGTATTTCTATTTTAATCTGGAACCTTAAGCTTTCACTCCAAGGAGTGGCAGATGGTGGAAAAGCAAACCCTTTGTGGGGCTCCTAGCAAGAAGCAGGTGGTGAGGGTTTCTCATTCTCAATGAGCTCACGATGCTTGCCATTTACATGACCACAAACTTGGGTCCAGCATAGAACGGCCCCATAGCTCTAGACCTTGTGGACATACAAAGGATAGACTCTGCTCCAGATTTGCTTTGTATAAGGAATTATTTCCTGTCTCTATCCCAGATGAAAAGCCTCTCTCTGCACTTGTCAACACTATCAGCTCCACAAGAAAACCAAAGTTTCTTTAATTTCAAAGGCTCATTTATTGAAGATTTGAATATGTTTCTATTGTCTGTTACATTTGGGGTTTTTTCTAGCCTAAATTTTCATTGGATTACTGCAGGTGATGTCAATTGAATTCACAAACCAAGAAGCCTACTAATGAGCTAATAGAGGCTTGCACCACTTTTCTCAAAGCATATTTATAAAATCTGAAATTTGAAACATCTGAGGAAGATCTTAGTTGCCTTTTACTCCAAAATTTCCTCTTGCAGAGAAGGAAATGTGTACAAGGTCACACTGCTACCGTGAACATCTAAACTAAAGCAGGAGATTTTCACACCCCCACCCATGTTTCTGGCTCTCTCTTCTCCAAACAGAATAGCCAACCAAGCCACTCTCATGAAAAGTAAGCAATACAAACAGCATAAAGTGCATTACTACTATATCAGGAATGTGAGATTTATTATTCTCTGTATGCCCCTTTAAGTATTTGAGAACACTGGCCTGTCTGATGCTGGTTTCATTTGTTCTTTCTCCAGAGGGCTACAGAATCAACATCTCAAACAACAGACCTGCCGCAGCGCACTGCCTCAGCTGATTTCTCAACTCAAATCCCACACAAGATAAAGCGTCAACTCCTAACCTTGCCTAAGATGGTTCTTCAAAAATCAAACCCATCCTCCAATTCCAGCTTGAGCTCAACACCTAGCCTTCCATTCTACTTTTCAGGCACCTGAACTTGGTAGCTTTTCCAAGCCTTCTCAGGTATAGTCAGTTCTGTTATAATGGGACACGTGTGTTCCTCAAAGTCACTGTGCTGGGCAATGTGGCACAATGAAAACCATGGGGCTTATTGTGTAAGAGATATGACCCCCAAGAACTTCATCAATGACACCTAAAAAAGACAGGGCTCCAATAAAAATGTAACATATTTAACATATGTCAAATTGTTAAATACGTAATGCATAAATGCTACAATAAATATGGCACTTTGGCTTAGAAACAAGAGAACTGCAGTTATGAGTTATTGGCAAGTAGTGAAAGGAGGTTGCTCTGAAATTTTACGGGGAAGTTGTAACACCAGATGTGGATGGGTGTGGTTTGCAATGCAGGATGACTGACAGATGCTCTGGGTACGTGTGTTTTGTGCATTCATACAGCTAGATTCAGCTGGGTGCGATGTTTTACGTTAATGTAGTGTTTCTCACAGATCAAATTGAGCACACACAAACATAAAGTTCAAAATTCACATTATGTTCTAGTTGCCCCTGATATATCAGTCACATCAGAACATGAGCTATGACCTGTTTCTACTCATAAAACTTCTGACACCAAATTTGTGGGCTTTTTGACACCAACATTCAGTTTTCCAACTCTTCTGATACCAGCTGGATGTCCTACAATTCAATCCAATTCTAACACTAACAAAGGAGCTAGGGTAGACTCTTCAGGTTAAGGGTTTAGTCCCACAAGATTAATACCATTTCAGATGCCAATTGCAAGTCCTGGCCTCCTATACTTCTGCCCAGCCAACTACAAATTCAAAGGTTTTCACATCTCTACTTCCTCAGGTTTGGCAATTTGTCAGAATGGTTCACAGAACTCAGAAAAGGCCTTTACTACCGTTACTGGCTTATTGTAAAGGACATAACTCAAGAACGGCCAGATGGAAGAGACATCCAGGGTAAGTTATGGAGGAAGGGGCCCAGAGCATCCAAGTCCTCTCTGGAGTGCCCATGCTCTTGGCACCTCTACGTGTTCACCAACCCAGAGGGTCCCTAAGCACCATCATTTAGGTTTTCTATGCAGATTTCATGACATAGCATGATTGATTAGTCCATTGGCCACTGGTGATTAACCTCCCAGGAGGTCAGGGGGTGGATATGAAAGTTTCAACCCTCTGATCATGCCTTAGTCTTTCTGGTAATCCGCCTCATCTTGAGGGTTCCAGCCACCAGTCTTCCCTTAGCATACAAAAGACATGATATTGTGCCGAATACTGTAGGCAGCTGTAACACAATGGTAAGTGTCACTCCAAAGAGTCCAAGGGTCTTAGAAGCTCTTGTGTGAGGAACAAAACAATATTAGACAAAAGATGCTCCTATCAGTCTAGAAATTACAAGGGTTTTAGGAACTCTGTGGCAGGCACTGATATAAAGAACAAATATGCACAGTATCATATCTCACAGTATCATACTTGCATTTTCAAAACAGCTGTTATGCAGCAGAACCATCTACTAAGTCTTCACACCTGGTATTCTTCTGCCTACTTATACTTCTTCAGGTCTCTTTCCTGGTAAACACTTACCTATCTTTCAAGATGTCATATTATTACTTCCTAAGTGAGGCTTTTCCTGAATATTTCCCTGAGCTATAATTTCCTTAATGTTCCTACAATTTATTTACACCCCTATATAGAAATATATAGTCATATGCCACACAGTGATGTTTCAGTCAATATTGGACAGTATATATGACTGTGGTCCCATAAGATTATAATGAAGTTGAAACATTCCCGTCATATAGTGACACTTAGCTGTTGTAATGCTGTAGCATGATTTCTTTATTTTTAAAATAAATGTAGCAGAGCCTAAGTATACAGTGTTTATAAAGTCTACAGTAGTGTACAACAATGTCCTAGGCCTTCACAGGTGCTCACCAGTCACTCACTCATTCACACAGAGCAATTTTCCAGGCCTGCAGCCTCCACTTATGGTAAGCACGCTATGGAGGTGTACCATTTTTTATCTTTTATACCATATTGCTACTGTATATTTTCTATTTTTAGATGTGCTTAGATACATAAAAACCTATCATCGTGTTACAGTTGCCTATGGTATTCAGTAAAATAACATGTTGTACCGGCTTGTAGCTTAGGAGTAGAAGGGTCTACCATGTAGCCTATTTGTGTAGTAGCCTACACCATCTAGGTTTGTGTAAGTACAATTTGTGATGTTCACACAAGAACAAAATCACCTAACAATGCATTTCTCAGAACTCATCCTCGTTGTTAAGTAACACATGACTGTATGACATTTTAACGACTTTTTTGCATCTTCGCCATCTTTGGGAGGCCATACCCACTCGGGTCAGGTGTCACGTGTTGCTCATTTTTAAATTCTTGATGCCTAGCACAGTATGGCACATACTAGACAGTCAACAAATGTTTTTGAAAAAAAGAAATGGAAAGAAGAAGAAAGGACCCCTCTTAAAAATAGCAGAGACAAAAAAATAGTCTGAAACTGGCCTGGAGGCAGGCAAGCATCAAAGAAATTCAAAAACTAGCAAATTCTCCAGTCTAGCTAACATGGAGACTTCATACCATGAGATGAGGGATAGGGTAGCTTGTGGAAAACCTTAAATTACAGTGCAGTTGCAACAGGTATGCAGAGAACTGATAGAAACATTTTCAGGAAAAATGACAATAAAATGCAAAATATCTGGGTTTCAAGGGAAAAATCAGAAAAGCTTCTGGAGAACAATTGTCAGGCAAGCTAACTCCAGCTAAAGTTTCCCTTTTTTAGTCATAGAAGACAGCTTTGTTCTATACAATCCTTGTCCTCCACTGCCTTTTTTTCCCCTGGAAAGTTACTAAGACTGATATACATCGCTCTACACTGGAAAGCATCTAAGACTATTGTATTTCTTTTATTTTCTAAAAAGCCACTAAGACTATCGTATTTTTGGACCCAGAGTCCCTCGTTCAAAATTAGAAATGTCATAGTCGGTTTAGGCTGCTGTAACAAACACACTATAGACTGGGTGACTTAACAACAAACACCTACTTCTCGCAGTTCTGAAGGCTGGAAGTCCAGGAACAGGGCCCTGTGAGAGTTTACATCCTGATTTTTAGAGGACAGTCTTCTCCTTATACCCTCTCATGGGGGAGAGAGCAAGCTCTATCTATTCCCTCTCTCTTTTATTAGGATGTTAATCCCATTATGTATCCTCTACACTAATGACCTCATCTAAGCCTAATTACCCCTCAGAAACTCCACCTCCAAATACCATCCCATCAGGGTTAGAGCAAAGTCTATCTAGAGGGGTGCTCTGGGTTAGAGTTAAATGTAAGGTTGCCTTTGTCAGGTGAGCTTTATCTCAGTTCACATAGCAAAATGACTGTAATCTTGGCAAAAAAAATAAATGGAATTTAATTTCTGAATTCATCATAAATCTTTTGATACCAACACAATTCTAATAGCATAAGAAAAAGGGACACATTTTGACTCATGCACTGAGACATCTAAGAGATGGATCGTGGACATTTCCCCTGAACTTTAATCTGATGCTAAATTTGTAGTATACACTCCAAGGTTCTGATCCTATGTCTCATACCATATGCTTCTCTACATAACATTGCAGAGATTAGACTCCTTGCTCTGAATCCACTACTAGCCAAGAGACTCTCCTACTCTCAATTTCTTCATTTGTAAAATGGAGGTTATAATAACGCTTACTCATTGTGAGAAATAAAGAAGTTAGCATATGCAAAGCCCATAGAGCATTGCCTGTCACATTCAAACTGCTCTGTAGGTGTGGACCCCAGCTGTTATTGTCATTCTTCTAAATACCACTGATAATCTTTGGGAGTGAAGACATTTCTCCAGTTGTTATGATCATCCTTCTAAGTAGCATTGATAATCCTTAGGAGTGAAGACATCTCTCCAGCTGATATTGTCATCCTTCTAAGTACCACTGATAATCTTTGGGATGGAAGGCTGAAATGCTGGTACTGAAAAGAAAGAAAGGGGGCATGGGTTTTAACTCCAGGTAATATGAATGTTTACCTAGGATTTGCTATTCTCTTTAAAAAATGTGCAATTCTTTTTTATTATTGACTTTAGCTTCCATTTTCATAGTAATTTTTTTTGGAACACATGAAAGAAAAGAAGAAACTATACATGTAACTCACATGTACCCTATTAAAATATAAAATTTTTTGTAGCAATAAAAAAGAAACCAACATTTATGGAACATTATAAAATATTAAACATACAAGTGATACTTTCATAAATGTATTATTATCCTCTCAATTCTTCAAAATGTCTTTTTAGAGTGGAAAAAAATGAGACTCAAATAGTTTAAATAGCTTTCCTCAATTTAATCAGGTGGCAAAAGATAGAGTCAGGACTCAAACTCAAGTCAAAATCTGGGCTCGAAGAGATAAAGAGAGAGAAAAGAAAGAGGAGAAGAAGAGAAGGAGAAAAAGGAAGGGAGGGAAGGAGGGAGGGAAGAGGGCAAGGAGGGAGGCAGGCAGGGAAGGAGGAAAAGGGAGGCCGCCCGCAGTGAAGTATAGCTTCCCAGTGCTGCAGAAAAGTCATCCAGTGGCTGCTGAAATTACTTCCTCCTAGCGGGTATTTGTGGGGGAAAGCAGGCCTCGAATGTCCAGCCAGACACATCAGACGCAGAAGAGGCATTTGTTGAAATTTAATGCCATTTGTTGCTTTTTAAAACATACTTTTAAAATCTGCAATTTTCTATCCAGTCTTACTAAGCCAAATTTTACTCATCTTTCAAGCTCCAATCCAGACTAAAATTCTTTTCTAATCCTTTCCTTGAGATCTGGCTTTAGATTTTACTAAGCATAACATACTGTTACAGCGTGACTATTTCAGTTTTGCCCTAACTCCAAGGACATTGTTCTCACTGCTAGGGAGTGTTCCTTATTTGTAGGGCATGGCCTTTCTGGAGTCTCAGCTGAATGCCTAAGGTGTTAATGAAAACCTCTCCAGACTGGACCCAGGGTCCCATGTATCCCCAGCATTCTATGACCCCTGAAATCTCCTTTCAGCCTTAGCCTCTCATCAGCTATTTTCTCCGAGGAGTCTCAGACTCTTTCCTTGTGCACTTACTGCTTAGAGTAAGCCTAAGGTACAAAGGGAAGTTTTGCACAGATTTTTGGAACCACTTCCCTATAGTTTCCTACTCTTAAATTATAGCCACTTTGCATTCGTGAATTCTGGTCTTTGCTTCTTCTGCCTAGAGAGACCACTGGTCCGTACTTGGCCTCCAATTCCTGGGCTGAGATTTGGAAGACCCTCTCAGGGAGAAAGTTAGAATGAATATGAGGCTCACGTATACACCTCTTTTCTCTCAAAGATCTCAGCCCTGCATTGTTACCAAATGCTTGCAAAAAGTTGCTTTGCACATTTTGTTCAGCTTTTATATTTGTTTGTGGCAGGAGAGTAAGCCTCATATAAGCTAATTCCCCATGCCAAAACATGAATTTTGTATTGTACTGAGGATAAATTTAAAAATTGGTGATCAAAATCATTCAATGATTAGGAGAATATTGCTATCTCTCAACATGATTTTTGTTTGTTCTGCCAGGTACCAGGATCTCTAATAATCCAGTTGTAGGGACTGAATGGGTTCACAGCTAGGTGGCAGTTGCCATGTGGTCAGCCTATGTCTACTTCCAGTTACCATCATCCCTGCAGGACTCTGGTGTTCCAATACAAAGTATGGGGGTTCTCAAGGGCTATTCCTCTGCTGGACTCTGGATGCCATCATTTTTCCTCTAGGCTAGGAAGCTGTTAAACACTTTGCCCAGGAGAAGAGAAGTCCAAACACTTGGTCACTTCTCTCAATTTCCATCTCTTAAGGAGCTTGACCCTGTGATTCTTCAATATCATTAGCATTCTGATGCAAATGTATTCATTTGTCCAGCTTTTCCGTTTGTCTTAATAGGAGAGTTAGTCCAATTACCTATACCAGGGGTCAACAAACATTTTTTGGAAAGGGCCAGATGGCAAACATTTTAGATGTATGGGGTACAGCATCTCCATCACACCACTTCCTTCTGCTTTTGTGGCCCCAAAACAGCCATGGGCAATTTGTGAATGAGTGAGCATAGCTGTGTTCTAGTAAATCTTTATTTGTACACCAGACATCAGGCCAGAATTGGGCTGTTGGCCATGGTTTGCCAACTCCCGATCTAGATAGTTTCCAAGGTCCCACTTTTTATCTTATCATGCTTGATAAGGTCTCCTCGCATATGAATTCCTGAAGGAATGAACCAAGCTTTATGCTTCCTGGTCTCTTCCTGTAGCTCAACATCAAGCTGAGCACAACCAGTGTTTAACAAATTCTGCTGCCCACTAAGGAAGAAAATACAGTTGCGGGTGGCATGGTCTAGTCTCTGGTGGAGTCTGGGCTGAGAAGAATGTTGTAATGGAAAATCATTAACTGAAAATTTTCAAGGCAAGGTATTTGCCAAGCTTCTTAAAAGCCCTGGAATTAGAATTTCTCAAGCAGTAATCTGTGTTTTACCCAATTACCTACAAGAGGAAAGAGTAGTCATCAAAAAAAAAAAATTACAAAGGTTATCATCTTTAAAGTTTTTGAACACATATATGCAGCCATTTTCCTTCAGCGGTTTGAGGTTTATTGTTTCTAAGATATATATTAAATTCTCCCCAAGCACCCAATAATTTTACCTTAAATCACAAGCATCAATTACATTTCTAAAGACTGAAATGCTTTCAGAACTATGTTATATGTGTGAAGAAGAGAAGTGCCTCTTTCCTTGGATAAATTCAGTGATAAAAAAGCAGAATGCTGAAAAAGCATTCAGAATAACATTTTTTAAAAAAGAGATACAGTTCATCCTTCTTATGAAATAAAAGAGCATGAATATGCAACATTTTGAATGAGTCAGATAAAGTGGGTAAAATAGATATCTCCCTGAGTAAAAAAAATTTATGACAAAAGAATTGAGCTTTGGTTGGTATTTAAAATGCCTATCTAAATAAAATAGGTACAATTACATTAGAATTTTTGAATCGTTTTCTTCTTGATGTTGTAGTGATGAGAGAGCATGGGATTAAAACCTCACATATTTTTAAAAGCCTGAATTCTTGCTCTTTACCTTAATTTATGCTTACTTGGTTATGCCATATGTGCTTTGTCATTCAAAACAAATCTGTTGAAAAATGTCAGATGTAATGTCATTGTTTTAATTTATTTTTTGTCTTTCATAAAGACTTATTTTATTTTATTTTATTTTGGGAATGTGGGGTACAAGTGAGGATTAACTACATAAGTAGGTTGCATGCAGGTGAAATTTGGGCTTCTAACTGTCCCTCACTCCCCCTGGTAATGAACCAAGTAACTTTATGTTGTCACGTGCCCCTCATCCTTCTTCCTCCTTCCTTCCCCAGCAGTGCTGAGCCCTCCCTCCCTTGTGCTAATGGGATCAATGTTCAAGGCCCGTTTATGAGTGAGAACGTGCAGTATTCAGGTCTCTGTTCCTATGATAGTTCACTCATTATAATGGTCTCCAGCTCCATCCAATTTGCTGCAAAGTCCATGATTTTCTTCTTTTTTATGTCTGTGTAACACTCCATCATGTATATATACCACATTTTCTTTATCCAGTTCACTTTCAAAGGGCAATAGGGTTGGTTCCAGGTTTTTGCTATTGTGAGTAGTGTGGCAATAAACATGTGTGTGCAGGTGTCTTTTTTCTAGAACGATTTATGTTCCTCCAGGTATATTTCCAGGAGTATGGAAGTTCAATTTTTATTTCTTGTAGAAATTGCCACACTGCTTTCCAAGGAGACTGAACTAGCTTGCACTCCCACTAATAGAATAGAAGCATTCCCTTTTCTCCACACCTGTGCCAGCATCTTTTGTTTTTTGACTTATTTTTTATTTTTGAGTTGGAGTCTCACTCTCTCACCCAGACTGGAGTGCAGTGGCCGCTCCCGGCCACCGCAGCCTCGACCTGCTGGGCTCCGGCGATCCTTCCGGCTCAGCCTGTAATCCCGCGCTTTGGGAGGTTGAGGTGAGTGGATTGCCTGAGACCGCGGGTTCGAGACCCGCTTGGGCAACTTGGCGAGCCCTCATCTCTAGGATGAATCAAATGTTAGCCGGGTGTGGTAGCCCGTGCCTGTAATTCCGGCTACTTGGAAGGCTGAGGCAGAAGGATTGCCGGATCCCAGTGGGTCGAGGCTGTGGTGGCCGGTGACCAGTCTGGGTGACGGAGTGAGACTCCAACTCAAATATATATATACACACATATATATATGTGTGTGTGTGTGTGTGTGTGTGTGAAGTTTCAATCTGAATTCCTTTTTTTGTTTTTCCCAATCTTT
>CAUYQG010241819.1:0-22648 GCA_963574415.1 Tarsius wallacei | reverse complement strand
GACCCAGCCGGGCTTGGTGGCTCAGCCTGTAATACCGCGCCTTGGGAGGCTGAGGCGAGTGGATTGCCTGAGCCCGCGGGTTCGAGACCCGCCTGGGCAACTTGGTGAGACCTTATCTTTACAATAAATCAAAAAACTAGTCGGGTGTGGTAGCCCGCGCCTGTAGTTCCAGCTACTTGGAAGACTGAGGTGGAAGGATCGCCGGAGCCCAGCAGGTCGAGGCTGCGGTGGCCGGGAGTGGCCACTGCACTCCAGTCTGGGCGACAGAGTGAGACTCCAACTCAAAAAATAAAAATAAAATAAAAATTTTTAAAAAGACCCACATTTGTTTTTGCTCCCTAAAATGTCAGATCTGCACATGAACTCTGAACTCTGATAGGGCTTGGGGGGACACCATTGTTGAAATGACTCATTGTGCTAACCTCACATTGCTTAAGTGACATCTTGTTTTCACTGCTGGCACCTGCTTCCTCAAGGCCACATCTCCAGGCTGCATTACCACCACCACCAGCCTGCTTCCTCAAGGCCATGTCTGGAGGCTACGTGACCACCAGCACCTGCTTTCTCAGGGCTACGTGACTGCCAAACTCCAGCTATGGAGTGTAAAAGGGACCCACAAAAAACAAGGGGTTGGTTCTTCTCTAGGACCAGTCTCCCTCTCGTCTCCCTTTAATAAATTTTATTTTCTCTGCCTAACTACCTGATTCATTCTCTTTTTCTCCACACTTGCCTTGCAAACTCTTACACAGATCGAGAGAAGCAGCTCTATAGATATTTCCCTGAGGTACTTCTGATGCAGTCCCCTAGGGTTCCACAGAGAGCTGGAAATTTCTGCTTGGGCATTCTCTATACACTACATCACCTAGCAGTTAAATGAAAAGGCAAAACCCTGGGCCCCAGATCCAAGAGTTCTCTCCTGGCTACCAGGAATCTCCTTCTTTAACCAGCACATCCTCTGCCTACAACCCACTCCCTGCCATTCTGATGCAAACGGTTTGTGTATCACGCCTTGAGAAACACCGCTCCAGGTCAATGTTTTTCAAACTGCAGGTACTGAAACTCTAGGGGATATGATGTCATTTTGGTAGGTCTGAACATGCATTGTTTTACCAAAATAGAATAGTGTAGGGCAGAATAGAAAAATCACAGAATATATATATAAAGTCTATGATTCTATATATATTACATATTATATATATATATAAAATTAAGAGATGATCTGTGGAATGGGAGAAAATATTTGCAAACTTTACATCTGATAAAGGGTTAATATCCAAAATATATGTTTTTAAAAACTCAAACAGTTCAATAGCAAAATATATATATATAATTAAATAAATAAATAAATAACCTCATTTTTAAATGAACAAACATTTATCAAAAGAAGACATACAAATGGCCAACAGATATACGGGGAAATGCTGTACATCACAAATCATCAAAGATATGCAAATTAAAACCATAATTTAACATCATTTTATATGTGCTAGAATAGCTATTATTAAAAAGTTGAATTTATCATAATCCTATTAGAAAGGGATTGGTAGTCACTGGATATTGTGGGGCACGGGGAGGGGGGCACAACATCAATAAGGGGGTACCTGATCTCAAACCAGGCAAAGCGGGGACCAAAGGGAGGCCCAAACTTTACCTGTATGTGTCCATTTGTATATCTAATCCTGAGTTGTATCCCACATCTTTAAAATTTAAAAAAAAATTAAAACATAAGTGTTGACCAGGTTTGGTGGCTCAGCCTGTAATCTCAGCACTTTGGGAGGCTGAGGTGAGTGGATTGCCTGAACCTGCGGGTTCGAGATCAGCCCAGACAACTTGGTGAGACCTCGTCTCTACAATAAATTTAAAAAATTAGTCAGCATGGTAGCATACACCTGTGGTTCCAGCTACTTGGAAGGCTGAGACAAAGGATCACTGAGACGCAGGTCAAAGCTAGGGTGGCTGTGAGTATGCCACTGCACTCCAGCCCGGGCGACAGAGTGAGATGCCAACTCAAAAAAAAAAAAAGATAAATGTTGCTAAGAATGTGGAGAAAAAGGAACTTGTGAATGCTATTGGTGAGAATGTAAATACAGTGCAGCCATTATGGAGAATAGTATGGAGATTCCTCAAAAAGTGAAAATAGAACCGCCATATGATCCAGTAATCCCACTACTGGGCACATAACCAAAGGAAATAAAACCAATACGTCAAAGAGATATCTGCATTCCCATGTTCATTGCAATATTATTCACAGCAGCCAAGATATAAGATATAACCTATCCATTAGCGGATGAATGGATAAAAAGAAAATGTTAGCCAGGCTCGGTGGCTCAGCCTGTAATCCCACAACTTGGGAGGCTGAGATGAGTGGATTGCCTGAGCCCGCGGGTTCAAGACCTGCCTGGGCAACTTGGTGAGACCTCATCTCTACAATAAATCAAAAAATTAGCCAGGCGTGGTAGCACGCACTTGTAGTTCCAGCTACTTGGAAAGCTGAGGCAAAAGGATTGCCAGAGCCCAGCAGGTTGAGGCTATGGTGGCCGGGAGCGGCCACTGCACTCCAGTCTGGGCGACAGAGTGAGACTCCAACTCAAAAAAAAAAAAAAAGAAAAAGAAAATGTATAGGTACACAATGGAATACCATTCAGCCACAAAAAAAGAAGGAAATCCTGTCATTTGCAACAAAATGAAAGAACTTGGAGGACATCATGTGAGGTGAAATAAACTAGGCTCAGAAAGACAAATACTCTGTGATCTCACTTATATGTGGAATCTAAAAACGATGAACTCATAGAAGCATAAAGTAGAATGGTGGTTACCAGAGGATGGGAGGGTGGAGGACTGGGGAGGTGTTGGTCAAAGGGCATAAACTTTCGGGAAGACAGGAGGAATAATTTCAAGAGAGCTATTGTACACAAAGGTGACTATAATAATGATGAAATATTATATACTTGAAAATTCCTGAGAGAGTAGATTTGAAGTGGTTTCACAGCAACAACAAAATATGTGAGGTAACAACAAAAAATGTGAGGTTTTGATGCAAATAAAATATATTTTTTAGTCTGTGCCTCAATCAAACACGTATGACAAATGTCAGACAAGATATGCTTTTTCATGTATTGAAGTAAATCTCTTTAAGCACATGTTTCACAGGGACTAAAATCTCACCATTAGCAATTCGGTTTTTTGGGTTAAGCATTACCCACTTCATGTTTTTTTAAAAAGACAAATTGTCTTGGAGGAGCCAGTTCACGAACTCCTTAGACTTTCAGCATCAGTAAGTTCTTCAGATGCTGTTATTCTTACTGGGAAATAAGAATTAAGAACAAGATTAAAAAAAAAAAAAAAAAAAAGGTTGAGAACCTGGCAAGAAAGACAAGGTGATGGATATTTTCATGAGCTTGACTGTGGGAATAATTTCACAAGTAGTACATATATCAAAACATCACATGGTACATCTTAAATATATACAAATTTTTATATGTCAGTCATACTTAATAAGGCAGGGAAAAAAGTTGGGGATGACAAAAATGGTAAAAATTTAAAAAGTTTTCTTACAGAAAAAAGCAAGGAGAAAAAAAATGTTTGAAAACTACTAGGCTAAGGTGTCCTCTTTAACTTAGACTTTGTGAAGTCCCCAAGCCACCATTTGTGGTTGCTGAACCCTCATTCCTATAACCATGGAGCAATGTGCCTCAAGCTCTGTTCTGACCTCTTTACTTTATCTGTCCAATGCCAACACTCCGGGACCATGTAGCAGCCACTAAAAGAAGCCATGTCCTTGCCGGGCTTGGTGGCTCAGCCTGTAATCCCGTGCTTTGGGAGGCTGAGGTGAGTGGATTGCCTGAGCCCGCGGGTTCGAGACCTGCCTGGCCAACTTGGCGAGACCTCATCTCTACAATAAAAATAAAAATAAATTAGCCAGGCGTGGCAGCGCGCGCTTGTAGTTCCAGCTACTTCGAAGGCTGAGGCGGAAGGATCGCCTGAGCCCAGCAGGTCGAGGCTGCGGTGGCCGGGAGCAGCCACTGTACTCCAATCTGGGTGATGGAGTGAGACTCCAACTCAAAAAAAAAAAAAAGAAGCCATGTCCTGAATCCTGAAGGTCAGTGGACCTCTCTGAATAAACCAGAAGATTCCAGCAAGTCGAAACGTCTAAGAAAACAGGAGAGAATGAAGCTCCAAGGACCAAGTGGCTTCAGGCAACTTCACCTATCATCAGCATCACCCCAGTAGGCCAGAAAATTCACACGGTAAAATCAGGTGTCTTTGAGAAAGAACTGAAAGTTAAAGTCAACATGCACCTTTGCTAAGGAAAGGACGGTTTGCACCAAACCGCTTTCAAGTAGTTACTCTTTACATACTTTTGAATATACAACTTGTCAAAAGTAAGGTCATACCTGACGACTGAAAGCTCAGAAGTAGGTTGGTAAAGCTGGGCCAGTTATTAAACTGGTACCAGTGAGCCACATGTGAAGTGACTACAGACTTCCTCCACCATGTGACATCTCTTTTCTCCTCCTCCTCCTCCTCCTCCTTTTCCTTTGTCTCCTCCCCTTCTTCCTCTTCTCTCCCTCTTCTGTCCCCCCTCTTCCTCCTTCCCCTCCTCCTTCTTCATCTCTTCCTCCCTTCTCTTCTCCTTCTCCATCTTTTCCTCACCCTCCTGTCTTTCTCTTTTTCTCCTTTTTTCTCCTCTCTCTCTCTGTACTTCTCTTTTCTCTCTCTTTCCTTGTTCCTCATCTTTTTATCTGATGTTTCTTCTACTTTCTACTCTGCCTGTTGTCACCCTGACTCACCACGGATTCCCAAGATGGGTAAGAAGACTAAAGTCACCTTCAAACTTCACTCCGTCAAAGTCAGATTGGGAATCCACTAAGTTTCCTTACTTTCCTGACTCGGTAGTCTATCTCTTAGTTCCAATTCCCCATAGATATTTTTGAAGAGGTCAAAGTTTCTGATGCATTGAGCGCATTTCTTCTCCTTCGCCCCACCAAGTTGCTGTTTTTCTTCTTAAAAATTACAGAAGAGGTAGTTTTTTCTGCATCTTTACACACAATGAGATAGAGACTTCTTCAAGAAGCGAGCATCTTGAGACTCGATATTTCTGTGGCTTAGCATGATATACGATCCAGCTTAAATTCTGCAACTATCCCCCAAGAAATGAAAAACACCTGCAAAAAATTACTTACAAAATTCAGTGCAGAGCGCCCCGGAGGCCAGCATGGAGGAGGTGCCCGCCCCGCAGAACTTTTGTTTACTCACTTGGAGCGTGCACCGGAGATACGCCTCCATCCGCAGGGCCCCGTCGGGCGTCGAACCCGCGACTCCAGGCCCACGGAGGACCCTCACCCGGCGCAGGACGCGCAGCTGCCCTCCAGGCTGACGGAATACTCGCCACCCACCCAAGCACCTACTAGCAGTCCCCCGCCTGCAGCCTGACCGGGCACTGCCACTCAACATCGCCCAGCTCCGAGGCCGTCATGGTCTGCGCAGACCCCCTGGAAGCATTGCTAAGAAACCTCCTGGAATCTCAACTCTATTCCATGGGTCTATATGCCAGCTCTTGTACCAATACCAAGCTGTTTTGATTATTGTAGCTTTATAGTAAAGTTTGAAGTCTGGTAGTGTGATTCCTCCTGCTTTGTTTTTTGTTGCTGCTGTTGTTTGTTTTTCTTTTTGCTGAGGATTGTTCTGGCTATTCTTGGTCGTTTGTGTTTCCATATGAATTCCTGTATTGTTTTTTCTAGGTCTGAGAAGAATGTTGCCGGTAATTTGATGGATATTGCGTTAAATTTGTAGATTGTCTTAGGTAGGATGGACATCTTCACAATGCTGATTTTTCCAATCCATGAGCATGGGAATTTTTCCACTTGTTTGTGTCATCTTTGAGAATTTTAAAATAAAAATATAAAAAATAAAGAAAAATTTTTAAGCCGGGCTGGTGGCTCAGCCTGTAATCCCACGCCTTGGGAGGCTGAGGTGAGTGGATTGCCTGAGCCCGCGGGTTCGAGACCCGCCTGGGCAACTTAGCGAGACCTCATCTCTACAATAAATAAAATAAAATAAAATAAAAACAGCTGGGCGTGGTAGCGGGCGCCTGTAGTTCCAGCTACTTGGAAGGCTGAGGCGGAAGGATCGCCGGAGCCCAGCAGGTCGAGGCTGCGGTGGCCGGGAGCATGGCACTGCACTCCAGTCTGGGCGACAGAGTGAGACTCCAACTTAAAAAAAAAAAATTTTTTTTTAAATGATGACTAGGGGAGAGGGACACACCGCAACAGGGGTACCTGCACGAGGACTATTTGTGTACCTAACCTTGAATTGTACCCCACAATTTTAATAAAATTTAAAAAAGAAAAAAGAAAGGAACCTCCTGCCCGCTCTTCCCGCGGGGCTCGCGCTGCGGGAGGCGGGCATACCAGTGCCCCGGCCCGCGCTCCTGCGCCGCGGTCGCCCCCCTCCGGGGCTCCGCAGGCCCCCGCCGCCCAGATCCCCAGCTGCCAGCGTGGTCGCAGAAGAGCCGGCATCCTGCGGGTCTCAAACCCCTCCACCAGGCTACTAGCACAAAAAGTTACACTTCGCTGTTGGTTCTTAAACCGTGATAAGAACACTCTGGATTGTGTGCCTTTTTGTCTGATGGGGAGATTTCTAGGAAGGAACCAGGTGGAAGTCAGGGAACCACGATGTTTTAACAAGGCACTTTGTCACAAAAGAAGTTTGCTTTCCAAGGTTTTAGAACGTCAATCACGATTTCCATGTGAAAAATATTCTCTGCAGTGCAGAATACCATAGAAGCACGCTAAGCAAATTTGCACTTTGATTCTTGTGATGTCCCAGTCAAATCCCAACCCAGACCTCTTGTCCCCCCACCTCATAAAAAAAAAATGTTCTGTTTATATGAAGTTGTTATTAATCTCAATCTGGAATCTATTTTCCACTTTATTCTATTGTTCCTTCAACAAGTACTTATTAATTTATATAGTTACATTATTTTTTGAGTTAGAGTTCCTCTGCCACCCAGACCGGAGTGCAGTGGCATAATCATGGTTCATTGCAGCCTTGACCTTTTGGGCTCGAGCGATCCTTCCACCTCAGCTTCCCAAGTAACTGGGACTAAAGGCATGTGCCACCATGCCTGGATAATTTTTTGATGTTTTTGTAGAGATGAGATCTCACCATGTTGCTTTGGCTGGTCAAGCAATCCTGGGATCCGCCTTGTCCTCCCACGGTGTTGGAATTACAGGCATAAGCCACCATGCACAGCATAATTATATATTTGTTTATTATGTTTTTATTATTGATAGCCTACAATGTGCTATAAAGCTCTATTTTTTGTTTGCTTGCTTATTGGGGTACAACTTCTGTAAAGTAAAATTCATCCTCTTAAGGTGTGTAGCTTTATGAGGTTTGACAAATATATAAAATCATGTAACCATCACTATAATCAAGATGTAGAATAGTTTCAGTCACCTCAGAAAGTTTCCTCATGCCACTTTGGAGTATATACTTTCTCCACACACCACCCTCTTCACATGCAGGCAAAATGTTCTCAGGTATGTAAGATCTTGGAGCATCGTGATAGTTAATTTCGTGTATCAATTTGGGCTAAGGGAGACCCAGATAGCGGGTAAAACATTTTTTCTGAGTGTATGTGTAAGAGTGTTTCTGAAAGAGATTAGTATTTGAATGTGTAGACCCAGTAAAGCAGATCACCTTCACCAATGTGGGTGACCATTGTCCAAGCAATTGTGGGACCAAACAAAAAAAGTGTGGAGGAAGTGTGAATTTACTGTCTATTTGAGCTGGGCCACCCACCATCTCCTGCCTTCAGACACTGACATTCCTGGTCCTTGGACCTTCAGAATCAGACCAGGACTTTAAAAACTGGCTCCAGCCGGGCTCGGTGGCTCAGCCTGTAATCCCGCGCTTTGGGAAGCTGAGGTGAGTGGATTGCCTGAGCCCGCGTGTTCAAGACCCGCCTGGGCAAGCGAGACCTCACCTCTACAATAAAATCAAAAAATTAGCTGGGCGTGGTGGCGCGCGCCTGTAGTTCCAGCTACTTGGACGGCTGAGACGGAAGGATCGCTGGAGCCCAGCAGGTCGAGACTGCGGTGGCCGGGAGTGGCCACTGCACTCCAGTCTGGACGACAGAGTGAGACTCCAACTCAAAAAAAAAAAAAAAAACTGGCTCCAGCCGGGCTTGGTGACTCACCCTGTAATCCCGCGCCTTGGGAGGCAGAGGTAAGTGGAATGCCTGAGCCCACGGGTTCGAGAGCCCCTGGGCAACTTGGCGAGACCTCATCTCTACAATAAAACAACTATTTCTCCTAGGCTTGCAAATAGCAAATTGTGGGACTCTTCAACCTGCAAAATCATGTGAGCCAATTCCTTATAATACACTATTTCTGGCTATATATTTAGATAATCTCACTGGTTGTTTCTCTGGAGACCACTGACCAATAGCAGGCGTCATGTCAAAGCCTATTTGGACTTCCAGAATGGAATATTTGTCTGTCTTCTATCCCCATAGTTTTCCCTTTTCCATTAAGTCATGTGAATGCAATTATATAGTGTGTAGCCTTGTACATTCACGTAAAGAAGCGAGCCTTGTACGTCCACATACAGCATGTAGCCTTGTACATTCCATGTATAGCATGTAGCCTTGCACATTCAAGTATAGAAAGTAGTCTTGAACATCTACATATGCAGTCTGACAATTAAGTTCACAAATTAATCCTAGAAAAAGTGCCGCATAACTCATTGCTGAATATCACTACCATCACCTTCAAAGTGCTTCTCTTGGGTATCTATGTGGCAACGCCAATGCCTAGTCCACCTGTCAAAGCAATTTTGGAACTCTCTTTCTTTCTGGAATGGTCATCAGAGCTGTCATCATATTACCCTTGATGTCTTGAATGTCATCAGAATGTTTTCCTTTCAATATTTCCTTTATCTTTGGGTAAAGAAAAAAGTCACTGGCAGCCAGATCAGGTGAGTAGGGAGGGTGTGTTCTAATACAGTTATTTGTTTACTGGCTAAAAACTCCTTCACAGAGAGTAGTGTTTGAGCTAGTGCATTGTCGTAATGCAGGAGCTCCTTTGGGATCATTTTTGCACACACATTTTTCATGCCAATATTTTCAGTTAAGATTTTCCTAACTGTTTCTGTATCAATGTTTATTTGGTCTGTTGTGTGTCTCACAGTTGGCTGGCAATTTTAATGCACAATTTGACAAATTTTTGCAATGTTTTCATCAGTTCTGCTCATTACTGGCCATCCTGACCTCTCTCCATCAGTGACACTTTCTCTCCCCTCAGAAAAACACTTAATCCATTTGAACACTGCCATTTTCTTTATGGCATTATCCCCATGAACTTGAGCTAACATGTCCCTGATTTCACTTCCACTCTTGCCAGGCTTAACAAGAAATATGATATTTGTTGGTTGCTCTAATTCAAACTCTGACATTCTCATGACAACGGCTCTGATGGCCATTCCAGAAAAAGAATTTCAAAACTGCTTTGACAGGTGGATTGAGCACTGATGTCAGTGCATAGTTTCTCAAGGGGAGTACTTCAAAGGTGAACATGGTGATATTCAACAATGAGGTATGTAGCACTTTTTCTAGGATGTGTTCATGAACTTAATTGTCAGACCTCGTATAGCATGTAGCCTTATACATCTATGTAAATTTTCATATGGCCATGTACAATACCTATGTCTTATTTCACTTAGCATAATGCTTTTGAAATTAATCCATGTTGTCTCATATGTCAGAAGTCCTTTCCTTTTTATTGTTGTGTGGCTCTACCACCATTTGTTTTGTTTGGTTTTTTTCTTTTTTCTTTTTTAATTTTAAAGATGTGGGGTACAATTCAGGGTTAAGCATACAAATGTTCATTATGCAGGTACCCTTGTTGATGAGTTGTGCCTCCCTTCCCCCGGCAGAATCCCACTACTGCCAATCCCACCCTCCCTCCCCCAGGCAATCTCCCACTACTGACAGTTCTTTTCTTATAGTATTACGATAATTGCTCAAGGTCTACTTATGAGTGAGAACATGTGATACTCATTTCTTTGTTTCTATGATAGATCACTCAGTATTATAGACTGCGTGATTTGTTTATTCACCAGTTGAAGACATGGTTTGTTTCCGGCTTTTGGAAGTTATGAATATAGTTGTTCTAAACATTCACGTATAGGTCTTTGTGAAAACATGTGCTTGCATTTCCCTTGGGTAAATATCTACAAGTGGGATTGCTGGGTCATACAGTGTTTTCACTTTTATACAAAATTCCAAAACTCTTTTCTTAAGTGGCTGTATCATTTGCATCCCCACAAGCAAGACATGAGAGTTCTAGCTGCCCTTTATCCCTGCTAGCACTTGATACTGTTAGGTTTATGTTTTTGCTTTTGTGTTTTAACTATTCTGGCAAGTGTGCAGTGGCATTTCATGGTAATTTTAATTTGCGTTTTTCTCATGACAAACATTGTTGAGCATCTTTTTATGCCTTTGTTATCTGCATATTTTCTTTAGTGAAATGTCCAGATTTGTGCCCATATTTTAATTTGGTTGTTTGTTTTCTTGTTATTACATTGTAAGAAGGTTTTTTAACATTCTGAATAACATACTTTTATCAGATAAGTCTTTTGAAAATATTTTTTCTCCAATCTGTGCTTTGTCTTTTTTTTTGAACAGTGGTTTTAGAGGAGCAGATATTTTTAACTTTGTTGAAGTCAAATGTATTAAATGTTTAGTCTATAACGCATACTTACTGTGTCTAATTTAAGAAATTCTAACCAATGATTATAAGATTTTCCTCCTATATCTTCTGCTGCTGGAAATACCTGATAGTTTCAGGTTTTACATTTTGCTCTGTGATGAACTCTGTCTTTCTGAAGCTTAAGAGAGAGTGATTTCTGATCTCTGCCTAGACATTACCCTGCAAAGTGTGTGCTGTTTGAAAATCTTCAGAAGCGGTGGCGGATGAGCGGGATCTGTGCTGGAGCCAGAAATGGTTGTGGACCACATCTGTGCGGCTGCGTGGAGCTCAGCTATGCAGACTGAAGGAGACTGAAGGCCCTTAGATGCCCAGAACTTGTAGGCCACATCGTGGACTTATTCTTAACCGAGGCGGTGCTGGGGGGACCCTGACGTGGTACCAAATGAAATGAACAAAGCTCCACAGTCCACAGGCCCCCCCACCCATCCAAGTCCCCAGACTCCCACAGCTAGCATTTTCCCCGGGACAGACAGCCCCGGTGGTGTTCAGTAGGCCATAAGGGACACAAATGAACATGCCTTCTCAGCCCCGACAGCACTTCTACCCTGGCCAGCCCCAGCCCCCGAGCAGTGCAGCCTCCCAAGTGAAGAGTGCAGCCCCCGCCTGTCCGGGCCCAACTGCTCATGTCTACCCTGCAGGATTCCAAGTAATGATGATCCCATACCAGATCTCTTACCCAACTTCCCTGGACAGGGGCGTTCTGCATATGTTGTCCCGACACAGCAGTACCCTGTGCAGCCAAGAGCCCCAGGCTTCTATCCAGGTGAAAGCCCTACAGAATTTGAGGCCTACCCTGGCGCCTACTATCCAGCTCAAGAGGTGTGGCAGTTTCATGCTGGTGTGGCCCCCCTGCCCAGTTTTGATGAACCAGCACCCCAAATTTCTCCCAAGAGGGAGAATAAGAGGATCCAAAGTCGAGATCCAAACCAAGGTGGAAAGGATATCATGGAGGAGATCATGTCTGGGGTCCGCATTGCCTCCACAACAACCCCTCCCCAGACAGGAGGCAGTCCGGAGCCTCAGGCTAATGGAGAGACACCCCAGGTTGCTGTCATTGTCCGAACAGATGGCCTGTTGCAGGGAGCAATCATTGGTGGCGGAGCAGGGCTCCCTGGCCCGGAGCAGAGCCCTTCAGAATCCCAGCCTTCATCAACCCCATCGCCACCTCCAATCGTGGAACCAGTATCTAAGCCTAATCTCACAGTCCTCTCTATGCCTGCAGACATATGACAACAGGGATGATGCAAATGTCTGTGGAAAAACCAGCCCCCCTCCCCCATGAGACTGGGGAGCCCTATTGCCTCTTTCCAGAGCACACGCCTCTCACAGATACCCATACTGGAAGTAGAAGTGACACTCAGCAAACCAGTTCCAGAATCCGAGTTCTCTTCCGGTCCTCTCCAGGTTCCCACCTCCCTGCTGTCTCACACAGTGGAAATTCATGAGCCTAATGGGCATGGACCCATTTGAGGATCTGGACCCGAGGTGGAATCAAGCCCAGAGCATCCCCCCTCCCTCCCCTGGCTTGCCCCTCGGAACCCCCGTGCCCATCGCTCCAACTGCCCAACCTGAGGAACTTCTCAACGTACACCTCGCCACCAGCTGTGGACTTAAGCCCAATCAGTGAGTCAGAGGAGCAGGCCAAGGAGGTTACAGCGTCAGCCCATCCCAGAGTCCTCTCTGCCACTCCAGCTATGGCTCCTTCAGCGACTCCTCCTGCTCAGGAGGAGGAAATGGAGGAAGAGGAAGAAGAGGAGGAAGGAGGAGAAGCAGACGAAGCTGAGAGTGACAAGGGAGGAGAGCACCTCTGTCTCCGCCCACTAGTTCCAGAATTTGGAAGCAGCAGCAGTCACCCAAGTGGCAGTATCTGTGCCAAAGGGGAATCAGAGAATTAAGGAGCTGAGTAAGAAGGAGGCTGTGGGAGACCTTCTAGATGCCTTTAAGGAGGTGAATCCCACAGTACCAGAGGTGGAAAATCAGCCTCCTGCAGACAACAACCCAGGCCCAGAATCTGAGGGCAGCAGTGTGCCCATACGGCCTGAGGAAGCAGATGAGACCTGGGACTCAAAGGAAGACAAAATTCACAATGCTGAGAACATCCAGCCTGGAGAACAGAAGTATGAATATAAGACCAGTGGAAGCCTCTAAACCTTGAGGAGAAAAAGCATTATGACTGCAAGTTCCTGCTTGGTTTTCAGTTTATCTTTGCCAGCATGCAGAAGCCGGGGGGCTGCCCCATATCAGTGATGTGGTGCTGGATAAGGCCAATAAAACACCACAGCAGCCACTGGATCCCACCTTGTAAGGCATAAATTGTGGCCCAGACTTCACTCCATCATTTGCCAACCATGGCCTACCAGCCCTTAGCAGCCATGGGCTACCAAGGGGTGGGCCAGGTGGGAAGCTGCCCCAAGGGCTGCAGGCTGACCTGTGACCCCGGCGTTCCCAGCAAGGGCCCTGGGAGGAACCACACAAAATTACTGCCAGTGTTCATGACTGAAGATATAAAACTGGACAAAGGCCTGGAAATCCAGCAGCAAGTGGATGGTGGCTGATAAAGACTGAGGGGAAGAGGATGCTGATGGCAACAAAGCCCAGGACTTTTTCCACAAGGTGCGCTCCATCCTGAATAAGCTGACACCCCAGATGTTCCAGCAGCTAATGAAGCAAGTGACGCAGCTGGCCATCAACACTGAAGAACGCCTCAGGAGGGGTTATTGACCTCATCTTTGAGAAGGTCATTTCAGAGCCCAACTTCTCTGTGGCCTACGCCAACATGTGCCACTGCCTCATGGCACTGAAAGTGCCCACTACAGAAAAGCCAACAGCACTGTGAACTTCTGAAACTGTTGTTCAATCGATGTCAGAAGGAGTTTGAGAAAGACAAAGATGATGATGAGGTTTTTGAGAAAAAGCAAAAAGAGATGGATGAAACTGCCGGGGCAGAGGAATGGGGTTGCCTGAAGGAAGAGCAGGAAGAGGCTTGGGACACAGCCTGGCGGCACTCTTTAGGGAACATTAAGTTTATTGGGGAGTTCTTCAAGCTGGAGATGTTAACAGAGGCAATAATGCATGACTGTGTGGTCAAACTGCTTAAGAAACACGATGAAGAGTACTTCGAGTGCCTTTGCGGTCTACTCACCACCCATTGGCAAAAACCTGGACTTTGAAAAAACCAAGTCCCGAATGGATCAGTATTTCAACCAGATGGAAAAAAATTATTTAAAAAAAAGACTTCCTCTCACAACCGCTTCATGCTGCAAGATGTGCTGGATCTGCAGGGGAGCAATTGGGTGCCACGTCGAGGGTATCAGGATCCCAAGACCATCGACCAGATCCACAAGGAGGCAGAGATGGAGGAGCATTGGGAGAATATCATCAAAGTACAGCAGCTCATGGTCAAGGGCAGTGAGAAGCGTCAGGGTGGCCCTCCAGGTCCACCTATCAGCCGTGGCCTGGTCTCCTCCAGGTCTTTCTCAAACTCCTCCAGGTCCATCTATCAGCCGTGGCCTTCCACTTGTGGACGTTGGTGACTGGAAAACAGTACCCATCAGCAAAGGCAGCCACCCCATTGACACATCACAACTCACCAAGATCACCAAGCCTGGTTCCATTGATTCTGATAACCAACTCTTTGCACCTGAAGGTCAACTGAGCTGGGGCAAGGGCAGCAGTGGAAACTCAGGAGCCAAGCCCTCAGATGCAGCATCAGAAGGTACCTTGAATCTCTTCTCAGCCCTTCAACAAGCAGTACCCACAGAAAGCACAGCTAATAGACATATGATACAGAGGAATAGCTTGAGTCGGGAATGAGGCGAGAAAGCTGGGGACCGAGGAGACCGCCTAGAGCAGAGTGAACAGGGAAGTGACCATGGGGACCGGCTTGAATGTGCGCGGACACTTGCCACCAAGTGGAGCTTCAGCAAGGAAGTAGAAGAGCGGAATAGGCCAGACTCGGTGGCTCAGCCTGTAATCCCAGCACTTTGGGAGGTCAAGGTGAGTGGATTGCCTGAGTCTGCGGGTTCAAGACCCACCCGGGCAACTTGGTGAGACTTCGTCTCTACAGTAAATCAAAAATTAGCCAAGCATGTAGTTCCAGCTACTTGAAACGCTGAGGTGGAAGGATCGCCAGAGCCCAGCAGGTCGAGGCTGCGGTGGCTGAGAGTGTGCCACTACACTCTAGCCTGGGCGACAGAGTGAGACTCCAACTCAAAAAAAAAAGAAGAGTAGAGTAGAGAGCGGCCTTCACAGTCTGAAGGACTTCGCAAGGTGGCCAGTGTCTCGGAGGATCGGGACCGTGGGTGGGGGGCTGTGAATTGGGAACCCACCCTGCCCCCAGTAGGCCCCCCGAAAGCCACACTCTTTGAGGAGGAGATGGAGAAATCCAAGGCCATCCTTGAGGCGTGCCTCCATCTCAGTGACACGAAGGCGGTAGTGCAGTGTGTGCAGGAGCTGGCCTCGCCTCCCTGCTTTTCCTCTTTGTGCAACATGATGTAGAGTCTACACTGGAGCGCAGTGCCCTTGCTCGTGAGCATAGGGGCCAGCTGCTACATCAGCTGCTCTCTGCTGGACACCGCTCCACTGCTTGGTACTACCAAGGGCTGTATGAGGTCCCAGAATTGGCTGACGACACGGAAATTGACATCCCTCGTGTGTGGCTCTACCTAGCAGAACTGGTAACGCCCATTCTGCAGGAAGGTGGGGTGCCCACGGGGGAGCTGTTCAGGGAGATTACAAAGCCTCTGAGACCCCTGGGCAAAGCGACTTCCCTGTTGCTGGAGACCCTGGGCCTCCTGTGCAAAAGCATGGGTCCTAAAAAGGTAGGAACACTATGGCAAGAAGCTGGGCTCAGTTGGAAGGAATTTCTACCTAAAGGCCAGGATATGGGTGCGTTCATCACAGAAAGTGGACTATACCCTGGGCAAGGAGTCTGAGGCCCCTGGTTCGAGGACAATTCCCTCCCAGGAGCCGAGCAGGCAGCTGGAGAAACTGCCAAAGGAAAGTAGCAGTAACCAGCAGGTGTTCGACTGGATAGAGGCCAGCCTGAAGGAGCAGCAGATAGCATCTAACATGTTACTTTGTGCCCTCATGACTACTGTCTGTTAGTCTGCAGTTATCTCTGAGAGTACCCTCCCAGTGGAATGTGCAATGCTGAAAGTGCGAGCGAAACTGCTACAGAAATCTCCCCTTGACCAAACTCCTGTCATCACCTGTTTGATGAGCAGAAGGAGCTGCAGGCACTCTATGCCTCCAGGCCCTCGTAGTGACCTTAGATCAACCTGCCAACCTACTTCGGATGTTCTTTCATGCACTGTATGACGAGGACATGGTGAAGGAGGATGCCTTCTCCAGTTGGGAGAGTAGCAAGGACCCCGCTGAGCAGCAGGGCAAGGGTGTGGCCCTTAAATCTGTCACAGCCTTCTTCAAGTGGCTCCGTGAGTCTCCAGAGGAGGAGGAGTCCGACCACAACTGAGGGCTGGTGGGGCTGGGGACTTTAGAGCCCCATGGACACATGGATGGATGACCCTGCCAGCTGCCTGGACTGCAGGGGGGTGGCAGAAGCAGCAGTGGCAGTGGGTGCCTGTAGTGTGCTGTGTCTAAGCTAATAAAGTGGCTGAAGAGGCAAGATGGCTTGGGGCTGCCTGGGGCCCCCCTCCAAGATGCTGTCAGGTGTCCCTCTCCTCCCCGAGGCACAAGTTATATTATATATAAAGCCTTGAAATTTGGGGAGTCTTGGGGGGGGAGGGGCACCACTGCCTGTCCCTGGAGTCCTTTTTCAGTTTCTGAAAAATCACATTTTAAAATAAAAAATTTTTAATGTTAAAAAAAAAGAAAAATCACCTTGGGACTGCCGTCCTCGCCACAGGGGGCATATGCCTGAGCCTCTACACCTCCCCTGCTGCTGCCTGCACAGGGGGAAGAGGGGGCACAGTGCCTGTAATTTAAAAAAAAAAAAGAAAAGAAAAAAATCTTCAAAGACAAACTCCAAAAAGGCTGATCTTTTTTTTTTTGCTTTGATGGATAAAAATAAATTACAAAAGAGGTTGAATTCAATTTACTTCCTAAGAGGATCAAAATTTTAAATAACAAGGTCTTTTTCTCAGAAACACATTCAATTTGATGTGCATGAATCATGTCCCAGTTACAGAGAGGGAACTGGCTCACAGACTCTCCCCTTGACCAAACTTCTGTCAAGCTTTTCTGAGCCCTTTTCTTTATCAGGCCTAGACCTTGGCCTCTGTCCTGTCCTCAGCCTGCAAGTAACCCAGTTTTAGCAAGAATTCTGCTCACTCAGTTTATCAAGAATCCCCCCACCCTTGATAATGATCACCCTAGCCTGTCTTCAGCAAGAATCCTGTTAATTCAGTTAACCAGAATCCCCTTACCCTTGATGTCTCCTCTTAGTAATTTTCCATCCACCAACCCTACCCTCCAGTTCTGCTACTTGGCTGTAAGTCCTCAGCTGTCTTTACTGTATTTGGAGTTGAGCACAATCTGTCTCTTCTGTTTTGATCATCTTGACACTTATTGCAACAGTCCTGAATAAAGCTTTCTTTACCATTTTAACAAGTATTAGGATCATTTTTTAAGAATACCTGGGGGTGAGGGAGGGAAAGATACAAAAATAAGTACTGAGATGCTCTGACCTCATGGACCTTCACACCAAAAAACTGAACGGGACCTGGAAGGAAGGAATGACCCATTCCACTGAGGCTAGGGCTGAAGCCAGGAAAGCATTGCAGAAGATGTTGTATCTAAACTGTCACAAAAGGGGAGTTGGTTTTTAAAGATGATAATGAGGAAGTGGGGGAGAGAACACCAGATAGACACCAAGGGCTGGGGCATCAGAGAAGAGTGGAATTGAGGCAAGAGATTGCTGGAGAGGGAGACGAAGTCTCAGAGGGCTTTCCGAAAAGCAGGAGACATCATATTTGCATTTTAGAGAAGCCACTCTTGGTTGTCGTGCGAATCACAGATTGGCGTGTGCAGGACTGGAGACAGGGACATGATTTGTAGTCCAGAAGACAGATGAAAGAGATCTGAACTAAAAAGTAGATTGGAGGAGACTTGGTTGCAGATAAAAGGGTCTGCTGGCTCTGATGACTACCTGCATGGCAGGAGAGGAAGAGAGAGGAAGAAACAGGGTAACCACTCAGTGTCTGGTTGGGATGGTGGATAGATGGTGATATGACCACCAAGAAGGGAACTACAGAAGGAACCCATGTTTGGGGGGAAAAATTGTAAGTTCTGTGTTAAATATTGTATCCCCCACAAAATGTGTATTTTGACGTTCCAACCCCTAGTACTTCAGAATATGACTTAATTTGGAGGTAATATCCTTAAAAAGGCAATCAAGTTAAAATGCAGTTATTAGGGTAGGCCCTGACCCAATATAATTAGTGTCCTTAAGTTACAGCCTGACTAGGTTCTTCTGCCCACTGCCCAGAAAAAACCAAGACTGATGCAGCCATTCCAGTGGAAAAAGAGTTTAATATCGCAAAGCAGCTAAGTGAGGAGAACAGGAGATATTTCTCAAACCTATCTCCCCAAGAATTCAGAGGTTAGGGTTTTTAAAGGGAATTTGGCAGGCAGAGGCCTAGAGACTGCTGGTTGGTTGATGATGCCATGGGGATATCAAAACTGCCTTCGTACTGCAGAGCTGATTTCTGGGTGGGAGTGTCACAGAACCAGTAGAGCTAGCTTTCCAGTATATGTTCTGGGCCCCAGTCAGGTCTCAGGACAATCAGAGTACAAAGCCTAAAAAATATTTCAGATACAATTCTTAGGATTTACAATAGTTGCTACCTATAAAGCAAGTCTCCTGATCATCAGCTACTAGCCCCTAAGCAGTGAGCCATTATAGAGGTAGTTTAGGAGGAAGGTATGAAGGAGGTGGGGGTTCCATGGAGATTGGAGCTGCTTTTGTCCTTCAACTTTTGCTTTTGTATCTATGCAGTCTTAGGCCCATTGTGGGGTAGCTACCCTTGTGGGGTAGCTTCCCCCTTCCCCAGGGGTCATGACATGAAGATAATAAATTGCCCTCCAATGGAGTGAAAGCAAACCTAGAAACAACAGATTTGTCCAATTCTAATCACAGCTGCAGCTTTTCAGGGCTTGGGTGGTGTCTTCTACAGTTTTTACCCTGTGGCCCAATATTAATTTTACATAAAAAATTTTACTTACAAAAAGGGGAAACTAGGCCAGGCTCGGTGGTTCAGCCTGTAAACCCAGTGCTTCGGGAGGCCGAGGCAAGTGGATTGCCTGAGCCCGCCGGTTCGAGACCCGCCCAGGCAACTTGGCGAGACCTCGTCTCTTCAATAAATCAAAAACTAGCTGGGCGTGGTAGCACGCGCCTATAGTTCTGGCTACTTGGAAGCTGAGGCGGAAGGATCACCGGAGCCCAGCAGGTCGAGGCTACGGTGGCCGGGAGCGGCCACTGCACACCAGTCTGGGCGACAGAGTGAGACTCCAACTCAAAAAAAAAAAAAAAAAGACAAAAATGTAATCAAAAGGCAAATGGCGAGTCTGAAGATGAGGACTACATTTGCAAAACATGTCCTAAATCTAAATCTACAAAGAATACCTAAAAGGTCAGTAAGAATATATTGTAGCCTGGAGTGCAGTAGCATGCTCACAGCCACCTCAGTCTTGACCTGCTAGGCTCAGGCCATCTTTCTGCCTCAGCCTCCAGCGTAGCTGGGACTACAGGTATGCACCACCAAGCCAGCTAATTTATTTTATTTATTCTATTATATTCTATTCTATTGTAGAGATGAGGTCTTGCCAAGTTGTCCAGGCTGGTCTCAAACTCCTGGGTTCAGACAGTCCTCTTGCCTCCATTTCCCAAAGTGCTGGGATTACAGATGTGAACTACTGGACCCAGCTAAGTGCTCTTTCTTTTCTTTTCCTTTTTTTTTTTTTTTTTTTTTGAGTTGGAGTCTCACTCTGTCGCACAGCCATCAGTGAGTGGCACACTCATGGCCACCGGTCTCGAACCCCTGGGCTCAGGCAATGCTCTTGCCTCGGCCTCCCAGAGTGCTGGGATTATAGGCATGAGCCACTGCACCCAGTTATGAGCTTCTTCTAAAACACTGAACTGAATACCTCTCATTCCTTCCATCTCGTTACTCTTCTTTGCTTTCTTCTGCCTACTGGAGTCTGAACTCCTTAGCAGGCATCAGGTCCCCCTTGATCTCACAAACTAAACTTCTCCCACCTCAGCTCCCATGGAGCCCGTGACCCCTGTTCACGTGTACCTTCACACTTCTATGGTTTTGCTTATAGTCTCTTGTCATTCTGTCATGCTCCCTCTCCCCCACAACAATAAAATAAATAAATAAATAAGACTATATTGTTAACAAAAAGATGCCAAACTCTGTAAAATAGTTTAAGATGGTTTATTCCTGAACAAAACTTGAGGACTTAAGCCCAGAACACCCACCCTCAGGAGGTCCTGAGAAAGTGAGCCCACTGTGGCCAAATGGTGGCTTGGTTATATACATTTTAGGAAGGCAGAAATTACAAGAAATGACAGATCAATACATGTGAGACTTTCATTGGTTTGGTCCAGGAAGGAGACACATTTCCAAGTGGGGCCTGCAGGTTATAGGTGGATTCAAAGATTTCATGATTTGTAATCTGTAGTCTCTGTCTAAGGAATTTGAGAAATCAGTAGAGGAGATGCTTTGTTAGATAAGGAGACAGAAAACTCCAGGTTTGTGGATATGTAGATGAAGCCCTGTGTAGACCAGATTTCAGGGAGAATAGATGTATCTAAAAGGCTCCCCAGAGTCTGGGAATCCATAAGAGATGGCTTTGCAAATCCATAAACCTTTATTTGTTATGTTATATTATGCCAGAGTCAGGCTGGAGAGCAAACTTTAGGATATAGGGTAATAAGGTAATAAAACCCTGTCTGGTGTGTCCTTGTCAGGCAGTGACTCTCCACGCCTCTTAGGAATTTAGGTAAGAGGGAAAAAAAAAACGTCAGGTTTAGTCCTCAATATTAACAATATGAAGGGGGACTCCAAAAAGACCGGAATTATGTTTTGGAGAGTGGGGCCCTTGTAAGACAGGCTTTCCCAGCTAGCTAAGTGTTCTAGGAACCCATGGGCATTAGTGTACCAACTAGCACTGTTGTAAGAGGCTGCATTCAGCTTCAGTGAATTTTTTAAGGTTCTTTCAGTGCCTTTGCCCGTTTCATGATGGGTGATTTACACGAACAACCAGCCCACATCATGCTGAGTGTTCAGCAGTTTTTGATCAAAAAACAGCATGCCCCCTGTGCCTCACCCTCCCTATTCACTAGATTTCACCCCAAGCAACATTTTTTTTGTTTGTTTCCCTGGATTGAAAAAGTCCTCAGAGGAATTTTTGCCCATATGGAAGAGGTGAAACAAAAAAATAGCAGAAACACTCAAAGACATCAAAATTGACAAGCTCAAAGACTTGTTTTGAGCAGTGGAAAAAGTGACTCAGCAGGTGTATTGCATCAAACGGAGAATACTTTGAAGGTGACTAAAGTTTAAACGTGTAAGGATAAATACACCATTTTTCATAAATAAATTCTGGGGGTTTTTTGGTGCCCCCTTGTATAATAAAAAATTGGACAAAAGAAGTGAAGTAGGAAGGAAGGAGGGTTAGGAGGGTTGGTTTTAAGCACATAAAAAAAAGATTCGCATGGAACGTACTCTAAGATCGACCACATACTTGGCCATAAATCAAGCATAAGCAAATTTAAAGAAAAAAAAAAAAGATTCAACCTCACTCACAATAAGAGACACATGAAATAAACCATTTTCGCCTTTTAAACAAGTAAAGATCCAAAACTCATTAATTCTGTCCATCTGAAAGAGACTGAGGAAAACCAAGGGCTCTCATGTTGGTGGGAGTGTAATTTGATACAGGCTCTTTAGGGTTTTTCTGGTGGTTAACTGGGTTGTTTGTTTTTGAGACAAGTATCTTGCTCTGTGGCCCGGGCTGGAGTACAGTGGCGCAATCATGGCCTACTGCAGCCTCAAATTCCCGGACTCAAGCAATTCCCCCACCTCAGCCTCTAGAGTAGCTGGGACTACAGGCACTCAGTACCATGTTTGACTAATTATTTTATTTTGAAATGGGGTCTCACTATGTTGCCCAGGCTGGTCACAAACTCTTGGCCTCAAGTGATCCTCCTGCCTTGGTCTCTCAAAGTGCTGGGACAAGGACTTTTGTGTTAAAATAGCAGCATTTCTAGAAAATTATCATATCTATATATATGTTCAGCAATTTTCTAGGACAAAAAGGCAATGCTCTGCTTGCTTGGGTTCACACTCTATTCTGTTCCTGAGAGTGGTGGAACCCTGGGAAATCACTTTGCCTTTCTATGCTTCCTCTTCCTCATCTATAAAATGAGACAGGTAATAACAGTCATCATAAACATTGAGTCCACTGAGACTCGTGCCACCCACCTAAGTGCCTATTCAAGATTTTATAATTATTATTCTGCATATTGATTTGTCTAAAACCAATGAACGAAAAATTCACTACAGCATTGTCCCTAAGACTGAATACAACTTAACTGTTTATCAAAAAGCACAGACTAAAGAATTGTGATATTTCAAAATACAAGAAATGAAAGGACCAGTGAAGACACATCAATGAAATAGATTTTTCAGAATATTGTTGGGGAAATAGGAGCAAGTATCTACAATATACAGAAAGCATAAGGGGGCTTGAAAAATAACTGTACGTTTATACTGGCGAATGCAAAGGATATTTCTGGAAGGTCACAAAAGACACTGCTAACAGTTAAAAGATGCCAGGAAGACATCTCTGTAAAACACGGGGAGGTGCAGACCGCTCCGCTAGGCGGGAGGCCATGCGAGCTGCTG
>CAUYQG010241816.1:0-17260 GCA_963574415.1 Tarsius wallacei | reverse complement strand
GATTGCCTGAGCCCGCGGGTTCGAGACCCGCCTGGGCAACTTGGCGAGACCTCATCTCTACAATAAATCAAAAAATTAGCCAGGCGTGGTAGCGCGCGCCTGTAGTTCCAGCTACTTGGAAGGCTGAGGTGGAAGGATCGCCAGAGCCCAGCAGGTCGAGGCTGCGGTGGCCGGGAGCGGCCACTGCCCTCCAACCTGGGTGACAGAGTGAGACTCCAACTCAAAAAAAAAAAGAAAAATGGAGACTGTATCAATCCCCTTTTTTCATATAACAGAAAAGAGGAACAGAAATTGTATGACCATTATAAAGTATTTAAAATACTCTTTTTGTAGAGATGAAAACATACCTTCCAAGAATATGCAATTAAGACTAATTAAAAACAAACAGGTATTAATATTAACTACTATACAGTTATTTGTCAGTATGTCAATAAGAGTCCCATATCCTTTTTTTTTTTTTTTGAGTTGGAGTCTCACTCTGTCACCCAGGATAGAGTGCAGTGGCATACTCATGGCCACCATAGCCTCGACCTGCTAGGCTCAAGTGATCCTTCTGCCTCAACATTCCAAAAAGCTGGAACTACAGGCACGTGCCACCATGCTTGGCTAATTTTTTGATTTACTGTAGAGATGAGGTCTCACTAAGTTGCCCAGACTGGTCTCAAAGCCATGGGCTCAGGCAATCTTCTCACCCTGGCCTCCCAAAGTGCTGGGATTATAGGCGTGAGCCACGGCGCCTGCCCTGAGCATGCCGTTTTTAAGTAGACTTCTTCCACAAGTTTAGGGCATGGCTGACAGTTGAATCCATAGAGAAGATTAAACTCAATCATCTCAAAGAAATAACTTTGCATCCTGCTTCCAACTACAAATTGATGATACAAAAGAGATAGAAAGAAGCTATTTAATGGTTTAACTTCCTATATGCATCTAAGAAGCCTGCCTAAAGCATCTTGTTAAGTAAATCCCAGGAGTAATGAGATTGAAAATGTTCCTCAGTGTTTACATTCATCACGGGAGACTGGCCAGCCCTTATAGACTATAAGCAGGCAGCATCCGGTCATCTGAAACACTCGGCCACTTACATATGAAACTTAGTCAGCTTCAAATAGCAACTTAATCCTCAAGGTGTTGCCTATATCTTCTCTTTTGACATTAGAACAACATCTCCATAAAATATTTAGACGCGCATTTGGTCAGCTCAAAAGTATTACACCCTCAGGCACAATATAAGGCACTCAGAAAACAATCTCAATAGTTTTTAATTTCCACATAGAAGTAAAAGAACCTCCCCCAAATTGATTTTAATATGCAACACTTCTTATTAAATTAATTGGATTTAAGAAATTAGAGGTTTGGTTCTTAAAATCAGTAAGGACAAAAAAATAATTCAACATAGATAGCTTTTAAATGTGTTGCTTTTAGTCTGCTGAGACATGTCCATATAGATTCATCAGTTTATAAACATACCCAATGCGCACTTTAGTCAATTTATTATCATCTAATTTTGATGAACAGCATGTGGCTAAAATTTCATTTGACAGGGTCTGTTTTTGCCATAAATTGCTGCAAGTACCTTAAGGGCCCACAGGTAACTACTGTGTAATTCCTAAAATGTTAATTTGTACATAATAGCTTGATGACAAATATAAAGGGCAGAACACAAGGCACATACTTAAAAAGCTTTTTGAACAGAAAACCCGGCACTTTAAAACCTTCATCAAATTCGGCATCGCTTTCCTCAGAATCATCTTCCAGCTTCAGGCGCTTCTCTTTGTCCTGCAGTCTCAATTTATTCCATCTCCTAACATGAAAACAAAAATCATATTTCCATTATTTTGGATACAAAACAGATTCAAATAGATAGTTCCAGATCATGTACAGGAAAAAACAGGCAAATTAGAAAGGTCTCTCAGATTTCTGCTTCCACCATTACCCAAAACATATACTCAGGGAAGAAGAACAATTCCCTTTCCCTGCAGTCTCAATTCACTTACTTGAATTATTATAGCTGCCCTAGAAATATTTCTTTAAGGTCTCATTTCATTATCAAAACTACTTGTTCCTCTTCTGGCATAACTTAAGGGGAAATTTCTCTACTAGTTCCTAAGATACATTAAATTAGTTCTAGAAAAGAGTCAGTAAAAATTTCAACATAACTAAGTATCTCCAAAATAGCAACATAGTATAACAAAAATTAGATTTTATTTATAACTATTTCTGGCTAAAGATATAATAGCCACACTTAAAACAGCATACTTGGACAAAAAGTAAATTTTTGGTAAAATTGCTACATCTGATTCACATTCACTGATTACTTAATTGGGAGAAGGGACAGCAACAATATAAAAGTACTGATAGTTATACCAATCAGGAAAAAAGGTATTCACTGAATAAAGTCTATGTTACAAATTTAGTAATATACTTTTTAGATATAAAATAAGGTGAACATTTATATTTCAGAAAGGTCACACCAAGTATGTTTAACAGAAGAAATGTCAGTCACCTATAGATCTGAAAGACTTAGTAATACACCAAGGTTGTGGGGTAGGTGTAGCCATTTAACCATTCTAATCATACTTTCATATAACTATGACAGACCCCAGTATTGTGAGTAAAAATAAAAATCACCGAAGTCAATAGCTTCACTTTCTACTCACTTTCAAACTAAAAGAACGTTTTCAGTATGTGTGCAACTGAAACTCTGAATTTCACAAAGTGCTGAAAATGGAATAAAACAGTAATACAGATAAATGCCTTCAAACTAAAAAGCTCAAAGGAAAGGAACAGAACAGCAACACATAAAAGACAGCATTATCTACCTCTGTCTATGCAAGAATAATAGAGAATGTCTGAGGAAAGACAAAGAGAAAAGGGTAACACAGAACACACTGCCTGGTTATAGGTGTGGTATATTTTCTAGTATCCATTACAAAACCAGCAGAGGCCTATGCTAGCATCCTCATGAACCTGAAAGCACATCCTCTGAAAAAGTTCCGCCTTGTTTAAAATGTTAACTCTTCAAAGTAACAAAAGGAAGGACTGGCTGAAATTCACTTGTATCAATAAGAAAGCACTAGCTGGTTACCTGAAACTGCACTGCAGGGTAGTATGAGAACCTATAAATAAGATCAATGAAGCACTGCTGGTAATTTTCAGAGAACAGCAAATGCAAGAGGCAGTATATGGCCAAGTCTATAGCTATCATCCAAACACAAGGTTTAATAAGTGATACTCTTTTGATATAAAAATGTAATGTCCTTTTGGTGCTTAACTTTTTTTTTGAGTTGGAGTCTCACTCTGTTTCCCAGGCTGGAGTGCAGTGGCATGCTCACGGCCACCGTACCCTCAACCTGCTGGGCTCAGGAGATCCTTCCACCTCAGTCTTCCAAGTAGCACCACCATGCCCAGCTAATTTTTTAAAAAATTATTGTAGAAGCCGGGCTCGGTGGCTAAGCCTGTAATCCCGCGCCTTGGGAGGCCGAGGTGAGTGAATTGCCTGAGCCTGCGTGTTCGAAACCCGCCTGGGCAACTTGGCGAGACCTCATCTCTACAATAAATCAAAAATTAGCTGGGCGTGGTAGCGTGCGCCTGTAGTTCCAGCTACTTGGAAGGCTGAAGTTGGAGGATCGCCTGAGCCCAGCAGTTCGAGGCTGCGGTGGCCGGGAGCAGCCACTGCACTCCAGTCTGGGTGACAGTGAGACTCCAACTCAAAAATAAATAAATAAATAAAATAAAATAAAAATAAAAACAGTCCTATCACGGCCAACTCATCTTCTTCCAGTGCTGCATCCTCAAAGTTTTCAAATTCGTGTTCCAATGCCCCCAAGTGCCACTGATTTATCTGTAGAATCTTCAGATACCACAAGGAAAGAATATCTATTATTCCAGAAGTTGAGGCAGGGTCATAAGAGATTTGGTGCGTGGTTTTAAGCCAGGATCTCAAACAACGTCCCTCCACCGGAAGCTGCTGGGCGACTGTCGATCAGCTCCCAGAACCAGGTCCACCTTCTCCCAGAGCGGATGTAAGACTCGGTTGTTCTGGGTTTTGCAAGTGCAGATATAAAGGCTGCAGGATGGTATGGACCTTGGAATCTGGAACCTTCTCCACGGAGATCTGCATGGAGACACTTGAAGAATGACGCTTGGGCTGTTCATCACCACCATCTTTAGCTTGAAATCTTGATCAGTTCCCAGATATCTCTTTTTTTTTTTTTTTTTCAGTTGGAGTCTCACTCTGTGGTCCAGACTGGAGTGCAGTGGCCGCTCCCGGCCACCGCAGCCTCGACCTGCTGGGCTTCGGCGATCCTTCCGCCTCAGCCTTCCGAGTAGCTGGAACTACAGGCGCGCGCTACCACGCCCGGCTGATTTTTTGATTTATTGTAGAGATGAGGTTTCGCCTGCCCAGGCGGGTCTCAAACCCGCGGGCTCAGGGAATCCACTCACCTCAGCCTCCCAAGGCGCGGGATTACAGGTTGAGCCACCCAGCCCGGCTTACCTCTTATTATTTTTAATCTCCGTTTTACAAATGAGGAAATGAAAGCACACATAAGGCAAGTTACTTGTCCTGGTCATGCAGCTAGGAAGCAGTGCAGCTGGGGCTCAGACTCTGGCTCCGTGCCATTGTGCTATCCCCGTGCCCTTTAATCATTAGTTGTACCATGAGATCCCATTCCTTTCGGAGAATTATAAGGATGGTATGCATCATTCCTCAGCAGACTGGAGAGGGTCACTTCTTATCAATGTTGCAGCTGTGGATCTCATAGGGCTTACGGGAACCACGTGGCAGGACCATCAGATGACTCTGCTCTAGCAGGCCAACATTCCTGTCCACTGGGTGCCTGCTTGACATTGGGAGTGACACAAAAGAACTGTAAAAGGTATTCTTGGCCTCTAGAAACTTATAATGTATAATGGCTTCTAGAAATTTATAATGTATAATGTAAGCCCTGGTAGGCTTACAAAGCAATTAAATAACAGTGAAGTCACAACATCAAGGCACTAGCTAATTAAATCCCCAGATGAAAGACATTGATAGTGAAAGTACCAGAGACACGTTCAGGGGAAGAGAGAAATTAGCTGGAGTCGTTTCATGGCAAAGGTGGATTTTAAGGTCAACCTTGAAACATGGGGTTGTGGGAGTAAGTGGTGTAAGAGGGAAAAGTTTGTGGGTCAGGGAAGAAAGCTAACTCTTTAAGTCAGAAACAGCTGTCTCTTTCCTCTACTTTGGCTTCATCCTATGATCACATGTTAGTTTAACACTCATATTTATTTATATTTCTCTTTGGTACAAAAACTTCCTGATGTTCTAGCTTTCATTAAGTCTTAGGGAATATGTGATTATTGTTATTTTTGGATTTTATTCAAGCATGGTAGAGTTCAGGTTCCCCAGTAAAACACACAATGACACTCTTGATAAGCCTCCAGAACTCTGTTTTCTCAGTCACATAATAGGCCAGAGAACTCTGAGAGAAAAACAGTGAAGTTCAAACAAATCCAGGGGTGTAGACACTTCAAACAGCAGAAACTACTATTAAAAATCTAATCTGTACACCTGTAGATTATTTTGAATTATGTTATTTACTTCATTTCATGGAGCAGACATGAGAGTCATTTATGAGGAGGACCCTAAAAATCTGGAATTCTCTTTTTGGAGGGTGGGCCCCTTGTAGTGCTCTCAGAATTTGTTCCTCCAGATCAAATGGTCAACCAAAGTTTTTATCTGGAAGTTTTGAGAAGGTGGCATCACAGTTTGCAGAAGAAACGTCCCGAGTTGTGGCAAACAGGTGACTGGTTCTTCCACCATGATAACGAATCTGTCCACGCTACACTGTTTAGCAATTTTTGACCAAAAACAGCATGACCCCTGTCCCTATAAACAGCGTGCCTCACCCTACCTATTCAATGGATCTCACCCCAAGCGACTTTTTTTTTTGTTTCCCCGGATGAAAAAAGTCCTCAGAGGGAAATGTTTTGCTGATGTGGAAAAGGTGAAATAAAAAAATGGCAGAAGCACTAAAAGGCATCAGAAATGATGAGTTCAAAAACTGTTTTGAGCAGTGGAAAAAGCATCTCGATAGGTGTATTGCATCAAACTGAGAATATTTTGAAGGTGACTGAAGTTTAAACATGTAAGAATAAATACACAATTTTTAATACATAAATTCTGGGATTTTTTGAGTCCCCCACAATATATACAAATATCCATGAAGAAAAATATTAAGAAAATGCATTTTTGAAAAGTAATGTTGTAGAACTTTTTGGATGTATTTGAAATGTGTTAAAATACCACCTTTTATTGCTCAAAAGCAATATTTTTTGAACAATTATTTTGCAGCAAATTGAAAAGAAACTATCTGATTCTACTTACATTTATTTATAAAGGGACTAAGTTGTAGTTTTCAAAAGTAAAGGCTATCCCAGCATTTCCATTATGAACATATTTTATGGTCCTTTAATAAATGGCTCTGGTTTGAAAAGTGCCCCCCCCCAAAAAAAACTTTATATTTGTAATCCAAATTGACTGGTTCAATACAATGTCAACATTTCCCAAGTTATTCTTCTTAATTTTGCCTCTTTCTGTTCTGTGATTTCCTAGTGACAACAGAACCTTTGATCTTTAATAACTTGGTTTTAGCACAGGATCCCCTGAACGTTAACGAGTTGACACAAAAATTCTCAATTCATGGAGGGCTGTGGCCCTGCTTTCGATGGAAGACTGTTTCCACTCCAGACAGCTGTGGCCCTCAGGTTTTTAGCAGCTTATTAGCTGCAGCTTCCATTTCAATCTGGAAGTTGACCAGAAATCTTCTGTCATTTGTGTGCCAGTTTGGATTAGGGGCAGTCCACAGAAATAGGGCAGGGTAAGAACACCATCAAACAGGCATGTGTAATTAGGTATGCAGAGCCAGCAGCAAGTGGTGGTGTGTTTGTTTCTCTTTCATCAGAAAAATATCTGAAGCCAGCAATCCACTGGGCCTGTGTACAGTCTGTAAAAACTCAAAATTAAATTAATTAAGTATAATTTACAGAGGACGATATAACCTGCATTGATAGTGAAATAAAGGCATAAAATGCCTTTAAAAGAAAGTGTGTCATTTCCAAAGTATTTACTTCGTTATCTTATGATTATCTTACATTTTGGTTACGATTAAGAATGATGATTATGCTCTTAGTTACTAGCTTTTGTAGAAGACTGAACTGTAGTCAGGGCATGTACTAAACACTTCACATGCATTGTCTCATTTCGTCTTCATAACAGTATTATGAGGAAAGAGCTTTTATGCCCACTTTCTAGATGTGAAAATTGAGACTCAGTGGTTGCCCAAGCTCCTGCAGTTAGTAAACAGCAGAGCCTACTGTTGATATGATTGCGGGTGGCACTTAGATGATCCTCTTGCCTGTACACACTCAAGCCCTTCCCACTCGGGCAGTTTCTGATGCCACAGATTCCACCATTAGAGAATCATTCTTTAAAATTGTCAAGAAAATGTTCTTTATTCAGATACAAATAGTATCTTTTGTAGTACTTTTTCATCCTGCTACATTTTTGCTGACAGGACATGCTCTCATAACTCTGTTTTCCCTTTGACCCTAGAGGCTTTCTGGTCCTTGGTTTATACCAGAGCTAGATGCTCTTTAAAAGTATAGGGATAATAATATGGATTTTTATAAGGAAATAAAGCCCTTAAGTTAAAAAAACCATTTTCTGCTAAGAGACTTTTTCACATCAGCCAGCATGTAAAAACAGGTTTATCATGAACATAAGGGCTTTCCTCACATCCCTGAAGTCATACCACATATTTGCTTTTATTCCATGAACATGTATGGCTTACTCTAGCTGCCCTCAGGAAATGTCGAAATCTGTAGAAATATAACAAGGAATATAACAAGTCACTGAGCTGTGCCATTGAAATGGCTTAATAAAGTCCTAGTACAACTAGGTTAGGATAATTCGCTTTACATAAATATGTAGCATACATATATTTACTTTTGAAATGGCTTTCATATACGTTGTCTCACTTTAGCTTACAGTCAGGTATGGGCTCCTTTTCTCAGGTAAGGGAAGTTAAGGGACCTGCTCAGATGACTGGCTGAGCTGGGACTCTCGCTCTGGTGAAAATCTAATTTGTCATAAACATGCAGCATTATTCACAATAGCAAAAACGTGGAACCAACCATGCTTCCTATCAAAAGTGGACTGAATAAAAAATGTGGCACATATACACAATGGAATATTACACAGCCATAAAGAAGGACAAATTGTGGACTTCGCAATAATTTGGATGGATTTAGAGTCTATAACACTCAGTGATCTACCACAGAAACAAAGAACTGAGTACCACATGTTCTCACTCATAAGCAGACCCTTAGCACTTATCATAATACTATAAGAAAGGAATTGGCAGTAACACAAAACTACCAAGGAAGGAGGGGCAAATAACATCAATAAGGATGACTGATCTAAAACCAAGCAAAGCGGGGACCAATGGGAGGCCCAAACTTTACCTGTATCATGACCACTTATGTACCTAATTTTGAATTGTACCCCACATCTTTAAAATAAAAAGAAAAAAGAAAATCTAGCTTGTCATAATCTTCCCATTGCGTTGTATCCTGTGGCTTCCTGGCACAAGCTGAGCACTGAAGCCTCATGCTATCTAGACATGTACATCTGATGCCATAAAAAGTGCCATCTCATCACAACCAATACTAGTCTCCATTGTGGAAGTTTGACCTAAGTCTGGTCCAGTGCCAGATTGAAGAGTTATGGTGTACAGGTCCTTATTAATCTGGGTGGGGCAGTGTTGATCAACCTGGAGGAGCATTGTGACATCCTGGATGAGGGGTGGGGACTACATAAATGACATAAAGGGAAGGGGCATATTTAGGTAAAATTTTGGATTTTAGCTCTAAAGCTCCTTATATGGTTGAGTGGTAGAACAAAGCACACACTTGTATTTGAAACACACAAACCCTTTCAATGAAACTTTTTGGACTCTAATAAAGTATTACTAATAAACATGAAACTCTTTTCTTATACCTATTTTTTAAATGATCTTCCCATTACTGTGAAATAGACTAAGAGCTATCCTGATATATTTGAACTATATTGCTTTAATGTTGAGTCTATATTAATTATTAAAGTGTAGTTTTTTTTGTTGTTTTTTTGAGTTGGTATCTCACTCTGTCGCCTAGGCTGGAGTGCAGTGGAACGTTCACGGCCACCACATCTTCGACCTGCTGGACTTAGGTGATCCTTCTGCCTCAGCCTTCCAAGTAGCTGGAACTACAGATGCATACCACCACAATCGGCTAATTTTTTGATTTATTGTAGAGACAAGGTCTCACCAAGTTGCCCAGGCTGGTCTCGAACTCCTGGACTCAGGCAATCCTCTCACCTTGGCCTCCCAAAGTGTTGGGATTACAAGCTGAGCCACCATGCCCAGCCTAAAGTGTAGTTTTCTCTGTAGAATAAGTATTTTATTTTGATATCAGGCAAGGTCCGAAGTAAAGAGTATGGAAAGAGAAAGAAAAAATAGAATCATTTATGAGTAGGTTTTTCTACCTAAAAATTGCTGAATACTTTTCTATATGAAATAAATATGTTGTTAAACTGGAATGACTGACATAAAAAAATGTGTGGTTTTGAACAATCCAAGTGTACAGTGTTGAGGTATTGGTGGGTCTTTAGAATGGATGCTTCGTTCTCATCATTAGTGTTCTGTATACATGAAGTAAAGGTATGGAGGTGTAGACCTTGAATATCTTTCTTTCATTGATTCCCGGAGTTTCTAGGGAGATCCATCAAGATAATAGAAATATGTGTTGCCTGGACTGGAGTGCAGTGGCACAGTCATGGCTCAATGTAATCTCAAATTCCTGGACTCAAGTGATCACCTCCTGAGTAGCTGGTTAGCCACATGCCGGGCTATTTTTTTTTCTTTTTTGTAGAGATGAAGTTTCGCTGTGTTCAAGGCTGGTCTTGAACTCCTGGGCTCAAGTAATGCTCCCACCTCAGTCACCCAAAGTGTTAGGATTGTAAGCGTGAGCCATTGTGCCTAGCCTTGGATTTGTATTAAGTGTTGAGATCCAAAGAGACTCTCTTATAATGTAACATTGGCTCCATGGACACAGTTGTATTTTTGAATACCAAATGATTGTTAACACTGACAGAGTTCAGTGCTTTGAACTTGAAGCTGTGGAAAGCCGAAGAAGGCGGCCATGGTCTGGCTTTTGGGAAATTACAGTAGAATGGGAATGAGATTGTTATTATTATTATTTTTAATTTGTTTTTAATCGGGGGCAGTGGCTCACACCTGTAATCCCAACACTGGGTGCTTTGGTGAAGATGAGAGAACTGCCTGAGCCCAGAGGTTCAAGACCAGCCTGAGTAACTTGGCAAGACCTCGTTTCTAAATTTAAAAAAAAAAATGAGCCAGGAAGGGTGGTATGTGCCTGTAGTTTCAGCTACTTGGTTGCCTGAGGCAGAAGGGTTGCCTGAGCCTAGCAGGTTAAGGCTGTAGTAGCTGTGATTCTGCCACTGCACTCTAGCCTGGGCAAACAGAGTGAGACCTTTACTCAAAAAATAATAATAATAAAATAATAAATAAATCAATTTGTTTTTAAGGAGAAATTATTATCTAAAAAAATTTTGATGACACATCTTCTCAGAATATGAATTTTAAAACATTGATTTGTAACTTTTTTTGCTATTTATTTTTTTTCCAGTAACTTCATATTTTTTTTTTTTGAGTTGGAGTCTCACTCTGTTGCCCAGGCTGGAGTGCAGTGGCACACTCACGGCCACCCCAGCATCAACCTGCTGGGCTCCAGCAATCCTTCCACCTCAGCCTTCCAGGTAGCCGCAACTACAGGCGTGCTACCACACCCGGCTAATTTTTCGATTTATTGTAGAGACGAGGTCTCGCCAAATTGTCCAGACTGGTCTCGAACCCACGGGCTCAGGCAATCCACTTGCCTCAGCCTCCCAAAGTGCTGGGATTACAGGCTGAGCCACCGAACCCGGCCCAGTAACTTCATCTTTAATAAAAATAGAAATATTATGCTGCCCTATAAGAAATACAGAAATGAGTAAGACAGTCCTTGCTGTCACCTAACTTATAATTTATGGAATTTAAAACTTGTTGTCTCCCAATTGTACTAGACAGTGAAAGGTAACATTCGAAAGGTGGAAAAAGAGAGTAAAGGAGTCCTTGGGAAGGAGGGATTGCTTTTGGCTGGGATGGATGGAGGGCTTCATGGAGGAGGCAGCATTGGAATTGGGACTTGAAGGCTGACAAGGTTTGTATAGGCAAATGTGGAAGTGTAGACTATTCTAGTTAAAAAGAACAGCAAAAGCAAAAACAAATCCTGATGTTATACGAAAGAGACTGACCAAAATAAAGGAATGTTTCTATTAACTGTTCCCAAAATTTTAAATCTTTGCTTTCAAGTATTTTGTATTAAATACCTTCCATTTAGTGGCAAAAATAGGATTATTTCTATATCTGTGTCTCACAGTTTATGTTATGGATAGTGTCAGGAAAACATATGCAGGAAGTGCCACATATATTTGCTTTTTTAGAAAATCGCTATTCAGGGGACCATTTAATGCTTTATTGAAGAGAAAATCCATAATCCCTTTTTGTGCTCTGCGTGACAGTTGAGGTGGTGTCATGTCCATAAAATATGCTATATCCTTAAAAGCAGCCATTTCAAAGCCACATTTAAAAAGACAGAGTGCATTTTTCAAGTATCACAGAATAGCCTTGGTTTCCTGTCCTTCTGGAACCAAAGGGGAAAGTAGTGTCTTTTAGCATCTCTTTAAATAAGCAGCTTTATGACGCTGGCCAGAATGTCTTTTTCTCAGATCCAATTCCAAAATATTTCCCCAAGTTTAATGACTAAGCAAGTGGGAGAGGAAAACTCAAAAGATGCTGGCCTTAACCGAGGGTTGAGGCAAGCCATTTTTTATGGGCTGCTCGTCTTAAAAGCTCCATATTTCACTGTCAGCCACAGTCTCCTCACACTGTAAACTGGAGATTCCATTTTGTTCTGTTGAACAACTAGCTTTAAAAAAAACAAACATGTTATGACTGCTACTGCCAATTAATCTAAGTGTTTTATTTGGTGACTACCTTGAAGCTTCTTCAACCTGAGAATGGGTTTTTTAAGATGTCTTAGAACATGTCTTTTTTTTTCAAAGTAAGTCCAAAAATTGATTTTTTTAGACTTTGAAAATGGATTGAGGTATTTTTCTTGCTCCTCAGACAGTATCCAATTTTTCTTTGTAATATTTTGTATAACCCAGCTGCCACTTTCTTCAAGTTTAAAGATGACACCAATGTGAAGAGAGGACTTTATTTATTTATTTATTTTTGTCTTTTTTTTTTTTTTTTCTGAGTTGGAGTCTCACTCTGTTCCCCAGGCTGGAGTGCAGTGACACGCTCACGGTCACTGCAGCCTCGACATGCTGGGCTCAGGCAATCCTTCCACCTCAGCCTTCCAAGTGGTTGGAATTACAGGCACGCACCACCATGCCCAGCTAATTTTTTTATTTATTGTAGAGATGAGGTCTTGCAAGTTGCCCAGGCTGGTCTCGAACCCCCTCTCGCCTCAGCCTCCCAGAGTGCTGAGATTACAGGTTTGAGCCACTGTACCCAACTGAGAAAGGGCTTTATTGTGCCCTAAAGCAGGTGACAGGGAATGAGAGTCTAAAGATGGGCACAGAGACTACTTGAAAGACGGGGACCCAGTGTGCTTAACCCCCAAGGGACAGAAGGGAGGGGTTATCACCCACCTCAGGCATACCTTTCTTCCAAATTAAGACATAAGTAGGAAATGGAAGTTCATTTGAAAGATGTGTTTCTCTAGTTTGCCTTATAATGATGTGGTTCCTTAACACAGGTGTCTCTATCAAAAGACAGAACTAGAATTAATTAATTTTTTTTTGCCAAAGAAAAAAGACAAACGTAGAGAAAGTTGGACTAATAGGCCACTGGTATGTACTTACTTTCATTGTAAATAATTATTAAAGAGTTCAAACTATCTGGATATAATAGAAAGTTTAATAATTGTCATTTAGAGGTGTCTGTGTGAAAATGGCAGTTCCAAATGAATAGACTGATACATGTCTATGTGTGTGCACAGAAAATGTGTTCCACTACTAAATAAATAAATAAGTAAGGAAAAATAATTCTCAAAGCGTGGGGGCCAACATAGGGAATATATTTTGTATCCAAAGTTTGCCTATGGACCAATTCACCTGAACTTCATCGTATCTAGCACCTTTCACCCTTTAGAAAAACAGAGTCTCAGTAGCTTCTAAAGTCTAGCCTGCATTGTTCTGATCCCCTGCCACGATGCCATCCCTCATCATCTAACCTCAGCTGGAATTCAACCTGTCTTCTACTAGATAAAAGTCAACCAATGTAATAAGAAATACATTAATTCTAAAAACAAACAAAAGAAATAAGTTCATTCTTGCTCATGTTTCAAAAGTCATCAAGATATTAATGTGTTAGTCCTCCCAGTCATTGATTTATCCAGTAGTTAATGAAAGCCTGCTGTGTGTCAGGTGCTGAATTCCATGTGGGTGATACAGTGGTGAGTTTTCCTGCACTCTCTGGAAGCTTGTGTAAAGATGGGGCATTATTTGCAACTCCCTCCACCCTTTTTTTTTCCTCGAAAAGATGGGGTCTCACTCACCCAGGCTGGAATGCAGTGGTGCGATCCCAATTTACTGCAGCCTCAACCTCCTAGGCTCAGATGATCCTCCCACCTAAGCCCTTAGAGATGTGTGCCACCCTGCCGGGCTAATTTTTTTATTTTTTATAGAAATAAGGTCTTTCTGTGTTGCCTAGACTGGTCTCAAACTCCTGGGCTCAAGCAATTCTCCCGCTTTGGCCTCCAAAAGTGCTGGGTTTATAGGTGTGAGCCATTGTGCCCAGCTTCTTTGCAACTTTTTATTTTGAAAAATCTCAAACCCACAGAAATCCTTCCCCCAGATTTACTCGTTGATAACATTGCTCCATATTTTCTTTCTCTTTCTCACCCTGTCTCTAAATATGTGTTTATACTCATATATATATATATGAGTATATATATAAATTTTTTTTTTTTGGCGGGAATCTATTTAAAAGTTAGTTTCAGACATCAGATGATGGTCATTTAAGCAAATAAGCTCAATAAGGTTGTAGGGGCTTTAGCAGAAACACACATAAAATATAGTTACAGAGAAAAGGAGGGTGTAGGAGGAAATCAAGAGAGTCTTCATAAACGATGATTTGCCAGATAGGAAAAACACACATTGAAGCCCCAAGACCCACTTAGCATGGAGTGTTAGGAGAGCAATGAGTAGTTTTGCATGGTTGGACCACGGGCTAAAAGGACTGGAGAAGGGTCACAAGCAAGGTAGGATGGACAAGTAGGCAGTGGCTGGAATGTGGAAGGCCAGCTACGCCATGGCGGGCGGGGTGGGGGGGGGAAGAGGCGCTGGGTGGGGGGGAGAGGCGCTGGGGGGGGGGGGGGCGGGGAGGGAGTGGGGGCATGGGGAAGGTTTCTATTTATCTTCTGGCTAATGAAGTGTTAGGCAGAGGAACCACCCGTTTTGTGCTCTGTGATCAGAATTTTAAGTGTTTTTTGTTGTTGTTGTTGAGTTGGAGTCACTTTGTTGCCCAGACTGGAGTGCAGTGTCACACTCATGGCCACCGCAGCCTCAGGCGATCCTTTCGCCTCAGCTTTCCAAGTAACTGGAACTACAGATGGGAGCCACCATGCTCAGCTAATTTTTAAAAAATTTGATTTATTGTAGAGACGAGGTCTTACCAAGTTGCCCAGGCTGGTTTCGAAACCCTAGGTTCAGGTAATTCCCTTGCCTCTGCCTCCCAAACTGCTGGGATTTTATAGGCGTGAGCCACCATGTCTGGCTGTAATCAGAATTTTATAGAAAAAAATGCTAAGGTTAGAAGAACAACTGTAAAGAGGGAAATTTTCAGGCACTCTGATATGCCCACGGGTAGAGATATTCTGGGAACTCAGGGGCTTTCAAATGCCCTAATATCTCACCCATGACTTGGTGCCCTGTTTCCAGCTTCAGAGGAATAGATATGTGGAGTGGTGCTTCCAAAACATAGTTGTACATTAGAATCAAGCGAGGAGTTGTTGTTTGTTTGTTTTTTTTTCCAAGAAACAGAGTTTTAGTTTTTACTCCAGACCCATTAAGTCAGAATTTTCAAAAACAGGGCCTGGGAATCTGCATTTTCCAAACTCTCCCCCAGGTGGCGCTGGTGCAGCCAGTACACTGCCTGAGGTTTAGGCTCATTTACTGTAGAGGAAGGATAGGAATAGGAAGGATCAGCTGCAGAGGTCTTTGCAAAGGGCTCAGAACTGGTTAGTGCCCAGGACAACTACTAAATGCTGTGGGAATGTGTTGATTATATTAGCCTGTGTTGCTCAAGCTGTCATGTCATATGTCTCTCGCTGCCCTTGCAAAGCCTCGCAAAGTCAGGCACATGGTACAGGTTCCTCAAATATTTGATAAACGTATGAGCAGAGGTTAACCCAAAGTCTAGCAGTATGGTTGTATATTCGTGTTTGGCCAAAACATTCTTAAAATACCAATTTATTAAAATAAATGATACAGATAGCCTCAAGCCCAGCTATTTATTCAGACTTTTCAGAAATTCTGTTAATTTTAATTTTCTGATCAGGGCTCAGCCGTTTTGATAGAATATCTGCTCTAAAGAAGATAACAGAATATAGATGACATCAGTCACATTGTGAACACTGTCACACTGAGACTTTATGAGCTAAACTATGAAAATATATTCCCTGTTACTCCTTCTGAATCAATTATCATTCCTGTATGATTGTGACAGATAATCTAAGTGATGGCAGGTAGAGGCAATAATGGTCGTTAATCTAGACATATATTAAATAATGGATGAAGGAAAAATCATTTGAAGCTTAACTTGACAGCATTGCATAATGTTTATTCAAATGTGTTTTGAAATAAATATTTTGAAACATTTTATGTTCTTGCTTGGTACAAGAAGACATAGTATTACTGAATAATTTTCAGTTGACATTTTATTATAAATGTCAAAACCAAGACTCTTATTAGATATTAAAATGTTTAAGAAATTATTTGTTTCTGACCCTCAACTACTTAACATAAAAGTCTTATTTGGAAACTTTGGGTCTGAAGAAATGCTGAATGGACAGTTAGTAAGTGGGTGTTGGGAAAACAGTTATTCAGGAATTGACAGTTCACTCTGTTCAAAAACCATATTCTGGAGTTGTGTGCATTTTACAGCAGCTAAATAATAATTCTCATCAGATGCAGTTCTTTTGATAAACAGGTGATTTTAAGATTTTGACTTGTTTCACATGTTTATTAAATTCAGTTTGGAGAAGTCTTGGAAAATGTGTTTGGTGGCATAAGTAGGAGGATCAGGTATAAGTAGGCTGAATCCAGGAATACTAGTAACATTTTCAAGGCTCTGTCTCTCCAGCTCTGGAGCAAGCTCTCTGCACATGACTAGAAGGATGGCCAGCCAGCCACACCAGGCTCACCCCTCACCAACTTAGTAACTCTGGTGAATAGAGTTTTTCCAGATAGCTTCAGCAGAAAAGATTCTGTGGAAAGAAAATAAAAAAAAATTCTGATTTTCCAGGCTTTAGATGGTCTCCCATCCCTGAATCAATCACATTTTCATCCTTGAGCCAATCAACTCATCTACAGTGGGGATGGGTGACTCGTATGGACTAGCCCTGTCATTGTCTTCCCCTGTCAATGGGTGAGGGGGCATATTGGCCCTTCCCAAAATCAAGTGTCATGGGTTTCTTACATGAAGCAGGGATATTGACAGGGAAGAAAAGGGCTATTCTATTGGCAAAAAGAAAAGAAAACGTCAACAAGCCCACCATAGTTGTTTAATTTTCCCTTTAGTGTTTCTATGACTAAGAAAGGAAGAAAAATCAGTCTTTTGGCAAAAACAAATTATGCCCTATCAGGTGAGGAAACATCACATTCCTTCAACAGTATAAACAATGGTTTTTATTTTAGTATTTCAGTCAGGTCTTGGATATTATATATCTCTCGCTGATTCCAGATCTAGTTTAAACCCTTGAATGTAATGTGATAGAGGTGAAGGGACAGAAATAGAGAAAAGAAAGGGTTTGAATTATATGTAGGAGGTTGACTCATTGGGCCTTGATGACTGATTAGATCTTAGAATTGAGGGAGCTGCAGGAAGAA
>CAUYQG010241805.1:0-12591 GCA_963574415.1 Tarsius wallacei | reverse complement strand
CCCGCCTGGGCAACTTGGTGAGACCTCATCTCTACAATAAATCAAAAAATTAGCCAGGTGTGGTAGCGCGCGCCTGTAGTTCCAGCTACTTGGAAGGCTGACGTGGAAGGATCGCCAGAGTCCAGCGGGTCGAGGCTGCGGTGGCCGGGAACGGCCACTGCACTCCAGTCTGGGTGACAGAGTGAGACTCCAACTCAAAAAAAAAAAAAAAAGTCAATAAGAAAATTATTGAATCTTTCAATCTTGCACAAAGAACTGATCAATCTACTCTAATACACTAACTAAAACTAACATTAACAATTTTTGGAGAAAATTACATACATTTTTTCTTACCTACACTATACCAATAATTGAAGGGAAATAGAATTAAGTTTATAAACTTTTACATATCTACCATAATTTAGGCACAAAGAATCTGGATCTATAATTGAGGTTTTCACTTCCAAACTAATCATTACACAGTATTGCAGCAAAAGAAAAAAAATACAGGTTTTACAATTAAAACAAACATGTATTTCAGATCTTTGCATTATCACTGATGCTCCGTGCAGCCATAAACAAATTTCTTAAGCTCTAAGTTATCCTTTATGAGGATACCTAACTTATAAAGTTGTCATGAGAACTAAACTGATTATCATATAAAAGCACAACTAATCCATGTGCAATAAATGATATCATTATCAGATAATCATTTTAAATTACTATACTCTTATTTTTCTCTTTAATCTTGAAAGTTTCTCAGATGGATTCGCCACTGCCCTTCTTTGTAGTTCACCATTTTAATTTGCAAAGGCCATTAGCATGATAGCTCTTTTTTTAAAAAACCCTTTGCACTTGGGTGTCTGAGGGGACATCATAAATCTAGCAAATCACTAGGATGTCCTCTCTTAGAGGACATAAAGAGACTGCTGGTGATCATACAGGACAAACTGATGCCAGCACAAATTTTTCAAAAGTGTATATTTCCTTGAAGTTTTCCATTCAAATTGCACAAAAAAGCAAATAAAGAGATAAAATATATACTGATATATGTGTGTGTGTATATATATGTGTGTGTGTGTATATATATATTTTTTTAATACCATACATAGAAACAGAATGCATAAAGTGCTTTCACAGTGATACATAGACTGGCCAATAAATTACATATTATTAATGTGGGAGAAAGAAAACAAGACTGCATTGTCTCCTCCAATAGAAAAACACCAGGTGGAAGACATCAAACAAACTACTATTGCACATGTATCAATGAACCTACAATGCATGTCAGTGACTGTTTTACATGTGCCACACATTAGAAAAAATATAAGATATAAAATTTTGTTTTTTTTATCATAAATAAGTTCCTCAATGTTCAAAATTCCATCATAAGCCAAATATACTTACAATAAATAACTGGTTCCAATGCTATACTATTTAATATGAAGTGGTTCATCTTTCACTGTTTCGTAAAAAAGTGCACTCAAGTTGCTGGTAAGTGATCCACAAGATGTCTCTGAGTGCAAAAGATTAAATATGCTCTGTAAAATCTGACAAACTTGCCAGGCTCGGTGGCTCAGCCTGTAATCCCGCGCTTTGGGAGGCCGAGGTAAGTGGATTGCTTGAGCCCACGGGTTTGAGACCCGCCTGGGCAACCTGGCGAGACCTCATCTCTACAATAAAAAATCAAAAAAATTAGCCAGGCGTGGTAACACGCACCTGTAGTTCCAGCTTCTTGGAAGGCTGAAGCGGAAGGATCGCCGGAGCCCAGCAGGTCAAGGCCGCGGTAGCCGGAAGCGGCCACTGCACTCCAGTCTGGGCGACTGAGTGAGACTCCAACTCAAAAAAAAAAAAAAAAAATTGACAAACTTAGCATTAAAAAAATATGTCCAAAAGCAAAATTTAAAAGTATCAATTTCCTGATAAATTTTAAACCTTAAACATTCAAAATTCCATTTTAAAAATGGCTTTTCATTTTTTTAAAAAACTTTGGTCACAACTATTTACTAAGCACCAAAATCATATCCAGCACCATCCAAAGTAAGATTCAAAAGTATAGTGTAGTTTCTTTGCACAAAGAGCTTACTGCATATATAAAAGATTAACTAAAATTATCAAGACACTTTTCCTCATTGTCTCCACAGTAATGTTTATAAATTTTATATGCAAAACTTATACTATGGATATAATTGTAGACTGAGTACAGAAGAGAAATACTGTGCTTTCTTTCAAGTAAGAAATTATTAGTAAGCAGAAGAGAATGTCAATGAGAGCCAAAAAAATTCAAAGGAAATTGTAAATGATAATTTTTTTTAAATCCTCTCTTATTTGGAAACACTGCTTTTTTGAAAGTATAAGTTAAGATTATCACATCAATTACATAAATTGTTAAAGAATATTTAAAGGAAGATTATTTATTTATCTAGAAATTGCCCTGTGAAGAAGAAACCAGGCTTGTTTTGAATCCCCCAAAATCTAGCATCTAGCTAATAATAAATGTTTGTACAATATGTTTTGATTACCATTTAATAATATAGCTAAGAATTAAAGTCAGTTAGTGTGGCATGGTAGAAGACAAAACAAATAAGGGTCAGAAAATACAAATTCCATCTCAGGCTTACACTACTAATTATAATCATGGGCAAAACATTTAACTTCTATGAGCCTGTTTCTTCTGTTGTGAAATGAGTAAAGAGGATAAAATTATCTCCAGGTTTCAAACATCCTCAAAAGTTCTATAAGTGGGTAGTTATATACTTCTTGCTACAACACACATAATAATAGTGAAATACACATATATACATACCATGGACTTCCACTTAAACATGGCAGAAAGACTATCTACTATTCTTTCCATGACGTTAAAATGATAATAAAGGTAAAAAAAGGGTTAACATCTACAGGATAAAAAAGAGCACTAATAATCCAAAGGTTTTCACAAATTTGCAGGAAAAGGGAAAACAAATAAGGAATAATAACGACACAGCTGAAGAAACTAAAATTTCAAATACACAGAGGCTGCAGATGATAAACATGCCTCATTTACTTGCAGTAAGAAGCCCTAAGCCTCAACTCACGAAGGCAACAGGTACCTCAGAGGACAAAGTGGGATCCAGAGCTAAAAGGAGCAGAACTGGCTACCATCTCTTCACTACAACTTAAAATTCCTAAAATCAGAGGTTTATTCTCTCGAGAAATCAAAAATAAACAGTTTGAAGTAAGGGACAACAGAATTAGGGAGGTACAGATGAAACTGCCTGCCTACTTAATTACATGTAGCCCCTTTCTCTGGTCAGCTCTAAGAATAAAGCAACCAGGCTTATGACTCCAGAAAAGATACTGGAAGACTTTTCTGTTAAGAAACTGAACAGGCTCAGAGAAAAGGCTTCTAGATTCAAGGTCATTCCCGGCTCCCTCCCCTAGAAAAGAGTAGGCTTTTAGCATAATCAAGTCACAATAAGTTCCACCAGTCAAGCCCAAGCATGCATACCAACATTCAAATAAGGTTTTGAATGTGGTGTGTGTTTGTTAAAAAAAAAAAAAAAACCCCAAAAAACATTTTTGCTTTATTTATTAGTGCTCTTTGGCTGTGTACCAAATTCACTCAAACCTTAGCAGCCTAAAACAGCAAATAGTAATTTCACACCATTTCTGAGGAGTAGGAACCCAAGAGTGGTTTAGTTTAGTGATTCTAGCTCAAAGTTCCTCATGAAGTTGTAGTCAAGCTGTCAACCAAAGCTGCAGTCATCTCAGGGCTCAACAGGGGATAAAGAATCCACTTCTAAGCTCACTCACATAGCTGCTGGCAGGTCTTAGTTCCTGGCTGACTGTAGGCCGGAGGGCTCTATCTCTAGCTACTGGGCCTCTCAATAAACTGCCTGAAAGATGTGGCAGCTGGCTTCCCCTAGAAGAAAAGAGCAACACAGCACAAACAAATTAGAGAGCACCATCAATGGAAGCCACCGTTTTTCAACCTAACTTTGAAATAGCATTCTATGACTTCTGCCATATGCCACTGGTTACGTAGACCAGTCCCGGCACAATGTGAGAAGACTACTCAAAGGTATGAATACTAGGAGGAAAGGATCATTGGGGGCCATTTTGGAGGCTGGCTATCACAGTCTACCCTCTCGCCCCCAAGGATCCCTGCCACCATGTGTAGTGCCCTTCCACACTGTATCAATTTTAGTCTGTATGACCAACATTACATGGCAAAAATGATGGCAATTCATTTCTAAGATTGGGTTACGAAAAACCTATAGCACCCATCTTGGGCACGTATACTCTCTCTTAAGTCACTAGCAATAGGTAGGGTAAACAGCTGCTATGTCTTCAAGACAGTAAGAGGCTTACATGGTGAGAAACTGAGGCCCTTGGTCCAACAGCTCTTAAGAAACTGAGGCCAAGCCAGGCTCGGTGGCTCAGCCTGTAATCCCGCACCTTTGGGAGCCTGAGGTGAGTGGACTGCCTGAGCCCACGGGTTCGAGAGCCGCCTGGGCAAGGAAGACCTCATCTCTACAATAAATCAAAAAATTAGCCGGGCATGGTAGCACGCGCCTGTAGTTCCAGCTACTTGGAAGGCTGAGGCGGAAGGATCGCCGGAGCTCAGCAGGTCAAGGCTGCAGTGGCTGGGAGCGGCCACTGCACTCCAGTCTGGGTGACAGAGTGAGACTCCAACTAAAAAAAAAAAAAAATAGAAACTGAGACCAGACAACGCTGAGTGAGCTTGGAAGCAAGTCCTTCAACCAACAGTTAAGTCTTAAAATGACTGTCACCTGGCCAAGAGACTGACTTCATCAGAGACCCTGTGCCAGAACCATCCAGCTACACCACACTCTCAAATTCCTGACCCTCAGAAACTGTGTGAGATAATAAATGTTTGGTTTTTGTTTGTTTTGGGAGGGAGGGGTTGAGCTGGAGTCTCACTCAGTTGCCCAGGAGGGAGTGCAGTGGCATGCTCACAGCTACCGCAGCCTTGACCTGCTGGGCTCAGGCAATCCTTCCTCCTCAGCCTTACAAGAAGCTAGAACTACAGGCATGCGCCACCAAGTCCAGCTAACTTTTTTATTTATTATAGAGACAAGATCTCACCATGCTCTTGAACCCCGGACTCAGGCAATCCTCTCACTGTGGCCTCCCAAAGTCTAGGATTACAGGCTTGAGCCACTGTGCCTGGCCCATGTTTGTTATTTTAAATAGCCAAATTCTGGGGTAATTTATTATATAGCAGTAGATTAATTTAGTAATGCTTTAAAAAAAAAAGTATAATAGCAGTACAAGTTTGTTACTAAAATCTTAAACTATAAAAAATGTTGAAAAATAAAAGTACCCACCCTAGCAAACCTACCTCCCACAGTGTTAGATTTTAGAACAAAGCCTTCCAGACTTTCTCCTACTACTAAGAAAAAAAATAGGATGCGCTTTTTAACACCTTACCCTAAATATTAACAGACAGCTAAAGATCACCTAATATTGGAGGAAAGACTTCACCATGATAGACAAAGACCACAATAAGTTATAAAAATATCAATCCAGAGGAACCAGAAACAAAACAGGAAAAAGAAACCTTCAAAAATGAAATAAAGTAATTTCTAATTAATATACTTAGACAAAAGAAAAAAACTGCACCCATAACATGATGCTGAAACACAATGGCACAATGCCTTAAAAAAATCTCAGGAAAAACACTGTAGTAATCAATAAAGTGTAAGGGAAAAAAATAGTAAGATTATCAGACATACACAAGGATTCAAAAAAAAAAAACACATACACTTATGCATTCTTTTTCTTAGAAAGCTACTGAAAGATATATTCCACCAAAAAAAAAAAAAAAAGGCACAACCAAGTTCCAGGAAGACTAGTTTAAGTAAGAAAAAAAAAAACCGCCTAACAACACAACTGGTCCAATTTGGAGTACAAAGATAGACAACCCCAGAAATAAGCTCTAGAGGAAAATAAGTTGATAGACTTAACGATTATGGGAAAAAGGGGGCCAGGGAGAGGCTGAAAAGCATCTGACAGAGATAACAGAGCAATGTAAGTTTATAAAAGATGGTGCAGGCCAACACAGTGGCTCACACCTGTAATGCCAACACTTTGGGAGGCCAAGGTGGGAGAATCGCTTGATGCCAGGAATTTGAGGCCAACCTGGGCAACATAGCAAGACTCTGTCTCTACAAAAAATAAAACAGTAAGCCAGGCATGGTAGTACATGCCTAAAGTCTCAGCTACTCAGGAAGCTGAAGCAGGAGGATTGACAGAGCCTAGGAGTTTGAGGCTACAGTAAGCTATGATCCTGGCACTGCACTCCCGCCTGGGTGACCCTGTCTCCAAAAACAAAAAAAGAAAGAAAGAAAACTAAAATACGTGCAAATAAACATAGGATACAATAAGTAACTACAAGAAAAACAGAAATTGTGTAAGTAATCACAACCCACAATTTTGTTCACAATGGTTATTTTTTCTTACTATAATACAATCATATGGAGAAGAAGAAGTGATAGTAGGTGAAAGATAGATAAATCCTTCACTATCATAATAAGGAGTCAATAGACAGTAATTAAAATTGACAAACCAAGAAACAACTAGAGAAACAGACCTCAGATAGCCCTTAAGCTTAGAACCGCCAGGTAAATGGTACACATGAGAAACTGACCTTTAATTCATCTCGTCTCAAAGTAAACACTCAGGAATATATGAGGGTTTTAATAGCTACAGAACCTGATAAGCAAAAAAGTACTTCGAGACGTATCAACAATTAAAAGAAGATATCAAGAGAGTATAACAATCCCAGTAAGAACAGCAAAAGTCAACTTCTCAGAAGGTCAGAGAGAATCCTGTCCACCACCCTACAGTGTCATGATTAAGTTATCTCCTCTTGTGGGATAAAGACCAAGAAGTTTGCCCTCCACAAGGAGTCCTACTGTGTCCTCTGCCCTAGAAGCCATCCTCAGATAATCATGTTCTTATATCCTTTCCTTATATTCAAGGAACTTTTGTTCTTTGCCTTTCTAATCAATGACCCTTATAAAATACCACACGTAGCAATATTAGTATATTATTTAGAAAAAAGGCAGATGCCAAGAAAAAATAGCTAATGGAATTAAAATTGGTTTCTTCTGCAAAAGCAGCAATTTAGGGGAATAAAGTAAAAGCAAGGGACAAGTAAAGATGCAACAAAGAATTGACATTTTTGCTTAGAAACCTTCAGTACTAGCTCATATTTTACCTAATACTAGCTTATGTCAACTAATACTAGTTCTAATTGTTTTTTTTTTCTTGAAAAGGTCATTTTTAAAAAGTCAGAATCAGAAACTGGCACGATAAATCATGCCTCTAATCCCAGTACTTTGGGAGGCTGAGGTGGGAGGATCACATGAGAGTAGAAGTTGAAGAACAGCCTGGGCAACATAGCAAGATCTCATCTCTACAAAACATTCATCCTGTCAACCTAGCTACTCAGGAGGCTGAAGCTGGAGGATCCCTTGAGATTGAAGTTGCAGTGAGCTATGATCACACCACTGCACTCCAGTCTAGGTGACAGAGTAAGACCCTGTCTCTTAAAAAAAAACAAAAACAAAAAAAACAAAAAATATTTTGTCAAAAGAATTTTGATAGTTAACTCACTTTCATAGTATAAGATACTAATCAGTGTATATTTGATTCATTTGATAATATGCCTTAGTCCCTTTCTGTTGCTATAACAAAATATCACAGACTAAGTAATTTATAAACAATATAAATTTATTTCTCACATTTCTAGTAAGACAGGAGATAGCTAGAAAAACATTAGGCAGACAGACAGACGAGCCTTCTGATAACAATGTAGTGAACTTCCAGTAGGCCTCTCAGGCTCAGCATTGGTAAACAAGTTCCCTGCGAGCCTCTCAAGCTAAAGCTTATCAAAAAGCAACCAATCAGCTCGCCTTAATACTCACCATTCAGAACGGCTACAGCTCACAGCTAGTGCTAGCCAATCGGCTTAGACTTAGGGCTACCTAAGCACCAGGTTTTCGGCCCAAGACAGGCAACCCCTTTCAGTTCCCTCCCACTGTGGGAGCATCTCTGCCCTCTCAATAAATCCTGCTTTCTCACTTTCCGGCTGTCCGTGTTCCTCATTCTTCCTGGGCATGAGATAAGAACCTCGACCCTGAAGAGCTGCAACCTGAAGAGCTGCAGAAGATCGTCAACGCCAAAGAGCCGTGCACCACAGAGGCTGGCTGGCCAGCTGATGGAGTCGGCTGAACCAGGAGAGCTGCCGGAATAAGGCAAGACTCCAAAGCTGAGACACTCCGGGGGGCTAGGCTTGCCAGCCCACCGAATCACAACACTCTCCGGGCTTGGCTTGCCAGCCCATTGGAGCTGACACTTCCGGGGCTAGGCTTACCAGTCCCTCCAGACTATCCTCTCTGGGGCTTGGCTGACTGACCCATTGAGCTGACACTCTCAAAGCCCAGACTGATCTGAAAAATCAGGATCACTGGGACTGGGAAGTCCAAGATCAAGGCATTGGCAGGATGAGTGTCTGGTGAAGGATATTCTCTGTTTCCAAGATGGTACCTTGTTGCTGTATCCCCTAGAGAGGAGGAACACTGCGCCCTTCCTTACATGGTAGAAGGAACAAAAAGGCAAGTGATCTCTGCCTTCAACGATGAGCTCTTTCATTAAAGCGCTAATCCCATTCATGAGGGCAGAGCCTTCGTGACTTAATCATTTCCCAAGAACCATATCTCTTAATATTATTGCATGGGAGGTAAACTTCAGCATGAATTTTGGAAGGGATACCATCATTCAAACCACAGCACACAGTATTTAGCAAACTACTCTGGACAATTTATTTACACAGTTCAAATGTAAGATACTTATCTAAAGATAAGCTGAAATGTAAGTGACACAAAGTCTGTTGAAATCTTAAGGAACATTTTCAAATGTATTTTTGAGGAAATGGTCAGAGATATAATAATAGGGAAGTCTCTCTATCTTTTATAGTTAGGGCCCCAAAACTTTCTTTGTCTTCAAGTACTGATTTCAAAATCAAGGGTGAAGATTAAAACCTTCCCAAAATAAAATAAAACTTCAGCTGGCCATTTAGAATCAGTTGCTAGTAAAACAAAGAAGTTACTTGAACTCCCAGTAGAGTCATACACAGCTGCCAGGTCATAATCATTCTGATCACATATGTGTGAATTTTAAAAATAGAGATCAAAAACATAATGTTGAGTAAAAAATAACAAATTACCTAAAACTACACATAGTATTATCCCATAAACATATATCTCTAGGTTATGTATCTAAGATATCTTGAAGCATGTTCACCAAAATAGTAACACTGGTTACAAAATGTTTGAAAACCGATCATACAAATTGGGTCATTCTCAACATATTCAACTAAAACAAAAGGCAAGAAGCCAGCAAGGAAAAACACTCAGGGCATATAACATTGCTCCAAGCCTGGCTACTGAAACTGTTCATTGTATCCTGAAACCAGTTTTATCTATTAGCTAATTAAACGACCTGCTGTGACTCTAAGACTAGTTATACCCAACACAGTCATTCACTAATCAGACTTTGCCAGTTTCCCAAAACTAGTGCCAAAGAGCTATCTCTCAAAACAATATGTAACTTTTTTTTTAAGTTGGGGTCTCACTCTGTCACCCAGGATGGAGTGCAGTGGCATGATCACAGCTCACTGTAACCTCAAACCCCTGGGCTCAAGTGATCCTTCCGCCTCAGCCTCCTGAGTAGCTGGGACTACAGGCACACACCACCATGCCAGGCTAATTTTTTTTTAGCTTTTTTATAAACGTTGCCCAGGCTGATCTCAAGTTCCTAAACTCAAGCAATCCTGCTACCTCAGCCTCCCAAAGTGCTGGGATTATAGGCATGAGCTATTGTGCCCAGCCATACTTCTCCTTTTTATAAAACCTCCAAACCAGGCAAAGTAGGGACCAAAGGGAGGCCCAAACTTTACCTGTACGATAACCACTTGTACACCTAATACTGAATTGTACCCTATACTTTTAAAATAAAAAAAGCAAAAATATTTTTAAAAATTAAAAATAAATAAAAAATAAATAAATAAAACCTCTAACCTTCTCTTTGTTCTTCATACACAACAAAGACCATCCAGTCTGTGTGGATGCCCCAAATTGCCAATTCTTGCTTTCCATATGAAACATTTTAAATTTGGAGACTCACCTCTATATTTCAAATTTTTAATTATCTCTTTGTATGTTTGTACATCATTTGATTTTTTTTTAAATAAGGAACATGAATTAGTTGACTTCTTGGATAAAATATTTCACATTAAGCAAACAAAGGAGCTCTAACCTCAAACCCATGAATTCCTATTCAATTGATTTTATTTTTTGCTTAGTACAGCTTTTTAGATGCATAACTGACATACAATAAACTGAATACCTTTGAAGTGTGTAATTTGATACATGTATATAACCATGAAATCATCACATAATCAAGATAATGAATATGTTCCTAAAAGCTCCCTCCTGCCCCTTTGTAATTCCTTCTCCACATTACCCACCACATTCTCACCACCCCATCCACATATAACCATTAATCTGCTGTCACTAACGATTAAATAAATTTTCTATAATTTCATATAAATGGAATCATACAATAAGTATTATTTTTTGTCTGGCTTCTTTCAATCAACACAATTATTTGGAGTTTCATTCAATCAAATTCCATTTCCTTTTTTATTGCTGACTGATATTCCATTGTACAAATAAACAATCTGTTTTAAGGAGTCATCTATCAATAGACACTTAGGTTACTTCCAGGTTTTAGCTATTAAAAACAATGTTACCATTCATGAACAAGTCTTGGTATGAACATATGTTTTCATTTCTCTTGAATAAATACCTAAGGATGGAATGGTTGAATCAAACAGTAGATGTATGTTTAATTTTTTAAGAAACTGTCAAACTGGTGTACCATTTTACATTCCCATGAGCAAAAAGTTTCAGTTCCCCTATATTCTGGTCAATATTCAGTATGCTTAATGTTAAATTCTAATCAACGTAACAGATGTACAGTGGGATTTCATTGTGCTTTTAATTTAACTCAAATAGTTAAAGATGTTGAGTATCTTTTCATGTACATATTTTCGTGGGCATCTTTTCATGTACTTATTTCATGTACAAATTTGCCATTTGGTGAAATATTTTGCCCATCTGTATTTGGGTTGTTTACTTTCTGATAATAAATATCAGAAAAGATATTAAGAAAGAAGAGTTCTTTATATATTCTGAATACATGTATTTAATCAGATATATGCTTTACAAAGATGTTCTCCCAGCTTGTAGCTTGTCCTTTCATTCCTGAACAGTCTTTCCAACAACAGAAGTCCAATGAATCAGTGAAGTCCAATTCATTAATTTTTTTTCTTTTATGAAACATACTTTTATATAAGAAACCTTGCCTAAAGCCACAAGTCATGAAGACTTTCTCCTATGTTGTCATCTAAAAGTTTTATAGTTTTAGGTTTTATATTTAGTTTTATTAGTTAATTTTGTATACGGTAAAATATGTTCATGTTTTTACACATGAAGAGCCCACTGTTCCCAGCACCATTTGTTGAAAAGACAATCCTTTCTCCAATGAATTGCCTTGTCACTCTTGTCAAGAATCAGTTTTCTGTTTATGTATGAGTCTATTATACCACTGGTTTTTGTTTTGTTTTGTTTGGGTTTTTTGAGTCCGAGTCTCACTGTTGCTCAGGCTGGAATGCAGTGGCACACTCACAGCCACTGCAGCCTTGGCCTGCTGGGCTCAGGCAATCCTTCTGCCTCAGCCTTCCAAGTAGCTGGAACCACAAACGTGTGCCACCATGCCCAACTAGTTTTTTGATTTATTGTAGAGACGAGGTCTCGCCAAGTTGTCCAGGCTGGTCTCAAACCCCTGGGTTCAGGCAATCCTCTCACTTCCACCTCCCAAAGTACTGAGATTGCAGGCATGAGCCACCGTGCCTGGCCTATACCACTGTTTTGATTACTATAGTTTTATAATAATTATTGAAATCAAGTAGTAGAATTTTACAGATGTCATTAGATATTCTATATAAGTGATCATGTATTTTGGAAATGAAGTTTATTTCTTCTTTTACAATTTAATGCCTTTTATTTCTTCTTGCCTGACTGCACTGACTAGAATCCCCAGTACCACAATAAACATTTTGAATGCAAGTAGTGAGAACTGACATCCTTGAATTGTTCCTGATCTTGGAGAGAGTATTCAGCCTTTCACTATTAAGAATGATGTTATGGCGGGGCTCGGTGTCTCAGCCTGTAATCTTAGCATTTTGGGCGGCCGAGGCAAGAGGATTGCCTGAGCCCATGGGGTTTGAGACCAGCCCCTGCAACATGGAGACCTCGTCTCGACAATAAATCAAAAATTAGCCGAGCGTAATAACCCGTGCCTGGATCACCGAAGCCCAGCAGGTCAACTCTGGGTTGACTGTGAACTGCACGCCAGCCTAGGTGACAGAGTGAGACTCCAACTCAAAAAACCCAAACAAAACAAAACAAAAACCAGTGGTATAATAGACTCATACATAAACAGAAAACTGATTCTTGACAAGAGTGACAAGGCAAT